>CAUYON010171620.1:0-10803 GCA_963573935.1 Arctocebus calabarensis
CGGTGACTGCATTCTTTGTATAATGCTTGCTTAATTCTGACAATTAAGGATTGAAGAGAAAAAGTGCACGCAAATTTGAGAATCGAAACCCGTGGGAAACATCATTTCATAGTCCTCTCTATCGCCAGTGATTCTCCTCTCCTTTTTGAATGTTAAAAGCTACTTGGGAGGCTGAGGCAGGAGACTCGCTTGAGCCCAGGAATTGGAGGTTGCTGTGAGCTGTGATGCCACAGCACTCTATCCAGGGTGACAGCTTGAGGCTCTGTCTCAAAAAAAAAAAAAAAAAAAAGCTGAAAGTGCTGGATTCCTGTCACCTTTTAAGAATCCTTTGAACTTCCAAATAATAATTGGACATACTTGTGAGGTACATAGGGATGTTTTGATACATATACGTATACATATAATGTTATTGGATCTGGGTAATTAGCTACCGTCTCAAACATTTATCTTTTGTGTTAAGAACAATTCAATATCCTCTGATGTATCGCTGTTAACTATCGTCATCTTGCAGGAGTACAGAACGCCAGAAATTATTCCTTCTACCTAGCTGTGAGTTTGTATCCCATATAACAAATCTCTCCCCATCCACCTTCCTCCGACCCTTCCTAGCCTCTAATAGCCTCTGCCCTAGTTTTTACTTCTAGAAGAGCAGCTCTGTTCAGCTTTCACGTATAAATGAGAACATACAGTTATTTCACTTACCATGATGTCTTTCAGTTCTATCCGCGTTGCCATGAAGGACAAGATTTTCTTTCACCATTTTTATAATAAAAATTAGTCCTCAATTATTATTTCTTTTTCCGTTTCCAAGCTGAGGCTGCTTGGCTCAGACCACAGTGCTAATAATATCAGCACCTCGTGTTTCATTTGACCATACTAGCCAATTATCTTCATGAAGCAAATGGTGGAAGGAAATGAAAGAAAGTTTATTCTAAGTGTGCCACTTGTATAGCCTATCCTGGCTCTGGTGTTGATCACTGAGATGAAAATGAAAATGTGAGCATAGCTCAGTCTGAGGCCACAGCTACTAACTTCTCAAACCCAAGACACCGCTTAGGATGGCGGTGCGCAAATGTAGTTTCTCCGTGGTCTATGCAGGCATCCTCACACATTTTAAACAGGGGGCCAATTCACTGTCCCTCAGACCGTTGGAGGGCCAGACTAGAGTTTAAAAAAACAAACTATGAACAAATTCCTATGTACACTGCACATATCTTATTTTGAAGTAAAAAACAAAACGGGAACAAATACAATTCACACCGACGCATGTGGCCCGCGGGCCGTGGTTTGAGGACCCCTGGCTATAGCATAAGCCAAATAGGAGTCCATAAACTCAAAATTTCCTTGAAGGATTGTGCTTTCATTTAAAAATTCACATGGTTTTTGGATCTTAACCAATAGCATAATTGTTTTTCAATGTAAAATAGTATTTTTTTATTACCATCTCCACCTGAGACTTGCGAGATATTTACCAATCCCATTTCCTCCTCCTGGGCACCGAACTCTATTTCCCAGTCTCTCTTGGAATTAGCAACACAGGGCTGTATGACTAGACTCTAGGTGAGAGAAGGTAGGAGGAAGTGACGAACTTCTCTTCTAGGCTTGGCCCCTAAACCCACGCAAGGTTGCCTGTGCTTTGGTGACCCTGCGTTTAGTGTGTCCGTGACACAGATGCAAAGACCCAGGATAGCTGTTTCCACAGGTGGAGAAAATGGTTCATGTACAGCAAACTGAGATGGGCAAGAAATGAACGTGTGTTATGTTCAGCTGCTGAGACTGTAGGGGTGTATTGTCATGACTAATCTACCATTAGGATAATTTTTTTTCTGTCAGCTTTCTTCATCAAGATGCAATTGTGTACAGCATGGTACTGGCACAAAAATATAGACATAGATCAATGGAATGGAATAGAGAACCTAGAGATCAGCCCAGCCACATATCGCCATCTGATCTTTGCTAAACCAAACAAAAGCATGCACTGGGGAAAAGGATCCCTATTTAAAAAATGGTGCTGGGAGAACTTATTAGCCACATGCAGAAGACTGAAATTGAATCCACACCTCTCACTATTGAAAAAAATTGACTCTTTCTGGGTAAAAGATTTAAATTTAACACATGAAACAATAAAAATTCTAGAAGAGAGTGTGGGGAAAACACTTGACAAAATTGGCCTGGGAAAAGATTTTTATGAAGACCCACTTGCAATTGCAGCAGCACCAAAAATAAATACATGGGACAGGATGAAGCTAAAAAGGGAACCACAGCTAAGGCAGACAGACAGCCTTCAGGCTGGGAGAAGATATTTGCATGCTTTGGACTTGACAAAGGGCTGATGACTAGATTTTATAGAAAACTCAAAGTAATAGAGCAAATAACCCCATTTATAAGTGGGCAAGAGACTTGACCAGAAACTTCTTTGAAGATGACAAATGGCCAAAAAAACACCTGAGAAGTGCTGGTCTTCCCTACTCCTAGAAAAAGTGCTACATACCTCACCTTGAGTAGTATCAACGTCACCTTCCAGGTACGCCCCACGGGACACCAGAGCCTAGTCCACCCTTCAAAGCCATTTTGCAACTCTTTCTGGAATGACCATCAGAGCCGTCATCATAAGGACTGACAATTAAGTTTGTGAACTTGCCACTGTGTGCTTACTCTGGCAGCACTGTACAAACAACTCAGTAAGTTTTCAACACCTGGGTACATCAATGTCTCATGGCTGTATTTATGACATGAGCTGGTGAACAGTGTTCCTTATTGCTGTTACGTTTTTGTGTGCCTTACGATGACAGCTCTGATGGGCATTCCAAAGATGAGTTCCAAAACTGCTCTGAAGAGTAGGCTAGGCATTGGCATCAGCGCATAACTTCCCCCAGGGAACACCTCAAAGGTGACGGTGGTGACATTCAGCATTTACAAACTTAACTGTCCAAACTCATATATATATAATTACATATAGTATATGTATAACTTCAAAATTACTTTTAACTTTAAAAACTATCTTCTCTTAAAGTGTGGGTATTCTGTATCACGACAGTGCAGTCATCACACACTTTCTATGTGGGTGCTGTGCAGCATCAGTTAGGGAGCTGCTGGTTTGCCCATTGGAGGAGCATCAATTAAAGTGACTTTTGTGTGGGCAGTGCCATGGCTCAGTGAGTAGGGCGCCGGCCCCATATGCCGGAGGTGGTGGGTTCAAACCCAGTCCTGGCCAAAAACTGCAAAAACAAATTTTTTAAGTGACTTTTGTGTAGCTTTTCTTTCCCAATTAGTCTATACCTGTAACTTTCATATAGTTCTATTATCTTCATTTTATTCCAGATTATAATCTTCTTTTTACTGGACATTGCATTATTTCCATTTTTTCAGCATCAAAACAATGTTGTAGATACACCTCTAGGCCAAGTCTCTTCTGTGATATAAGCGATGACATGCCCTTACATTAAGTCACTAGTGTAGAAAATTACTAACTATCTTAAAGGTATGAATATTTCTGTGGGTTTTGATGTGGGGTGGGCATGATGCTTTCCAAAAGTCTCATTCCAATTTTTTGAATGCGAACAAAATGACTGGTACATATTCTTGATCTTAACAAAGTGGTGATTAAATCACAGATGCAGCATTTTAGACAGCTCATCTTCATCCACTCTCCGGGAAGTTCAGGGCATGGTTTTAAGTGTGTTCTTCCCTTTTACATCAGCTCCTCCTCTTTTTTTTTTTAAATAATTTTATTAAATCTTAATTGTGTACATTAGTGCAATCATAGGGCAGAATGTGCTTCATATACAATCAGAAATATTTTGATCGTACTGTTACAGATAGCATTCATGGCATTTTCTTGATCACTATATAAAGACATTGATACTCTACATTTAACAAGTTTCACCAGTACCCTGCTAAGATGCATCGTAGGTGTGATCCCACCAATGGCCCTCCTTCCACCCATCCTCCCCCCTCCCCTCCCCTCCCTTTCCCCCTTCCCTGTATTCTTGTGCTATAATTGGATTTTAGCCTTCATATGAAAGCTATAAATAAGCTTCATATTAGGGCTGAGTACATTGCATACTTTTTCTTCCATTCTTGAGATACTTTGCTAAGAAGAATATGTTCCAGCTCCATCCATGTAAACACAAAAGAGGTAAAGTCTCCATCTTTCTTTAAGGCTGCATAATATTCCATTGTGTACAGGTACCACAACTTATTAATCCATTTGTGGGTCGATGGGCACTTGGACTTCTTCCATGACTTAGCAATTATGAATTGGGCTAAAATAAACATTCTGGTACAGATGTCTTTGTTGTAGTGTGATTTGTGGTCTTCTGGGAATATACCTAGGCTCTATAACATTTCATTTGGTGCTGAACCCAGGATGGGGAGAAGCCCCTTTGGGGGACAGAAGTATACCACATCAGACCCAGCTAAATGGACCCTTCTTCCCCCCAGATGAAAGAAAACGGTGAACTTCTCTGACCCTTCCTAAACTCCATCCATCTAATGGGTACTCAGTTCTTCTGAGGAAGCTACGATCTTATTGAGGTGAAGCCCTCACTTCACTGAGCACTAGCACCACGCCGGGCAGGACCATCCCAGTACTTGCCTGTACCGTTGGCCTCCATCTCCAAGCTTTTGTGCATCTACTCAGCCTTCTTTCTACAGAATGATGATGTGATAGTCATGGAGGACAAGATCAATGCCTTCGTTAAAGCAGCTGGTGTAAATATTGAACCTTTCCGGACTGGCTTGTTTGTAAACGCCCTGGCTAATGTCAACAATGGGAACCTCATCTGCAATATAGGGTCTTGTGGACCAGCTCCATCAGCTGGGGCGGCACCAAGCAGGAGGTCTTTTCCCCTTCATTGTTGCTGCCCCAGCTGAGGAGAACGAAGTGGAAGCAAAGAAAGAAGCTGAGGATGATGACATGGGCTTTGGTCTTTTTGACTAAATCTCCTTTATAACATGTTCAGTAAAAAGTTGAACTCTTAAAAAAACCCACTTAAGTTAGTATTGTACAGTAGAGAACGAAGATTGATTGGGGATTACGGATCACTAGTTCTAGCTCTTCAACTAATTGTCCATATGGTGTTAGAAAGTTACAGTTTCTGCTGGGTGTGGTGGCTCGCACCTGTAATCCTAGCACTCTGGGAGGCTGAGGCAGGTAGAATGCTTGAGCTCAGGAGTTTGAGACCAGCCTGAGCAAAAGCAATACCCCATCTCTACTGAAAAAAAAAAAAACTGAGGCAAGAGGATCACTTGAGCAAAGTTGGAGGTTGCTGTGAGCTATGACACTACGGCACTCTACCCAGGGCAACAGCTTGAGACTCTGTCTCAAAAAAAAAAAAAAAGGAAGCTATAGTTTCTATATGTTTCAAAGTTCCTCATCTGAAAATATGAATTAGTATATTCTGTTTGCTTTAAAAATTGTCCTAAGTAGCACCGAAAACATGCAAAAGAACATATAATGTAATAGCTGCTCATAATTTTATTAAGTGCGCAATTGAATATATGTGAAAGCATTTTGTGAATTGTAAAGAATTCTGTAATATTAATATATAGCTATGGTATATTGATGATGACGATAATGGTTATAATTACTTTTGTACTCATATAGTGTTTTGCTAATAACCATATGAAGGCCTAGACAGA
Organism: Arctocebus calabarensis; assembly: GCA_963573935.1. NCBI lineage: Eukaryota > Metazoa > Chordata > Mammalia > Primates > Lorisidae > Arctocebus > Arctocebus calabarensis. The sequence goes on from CAUYON010171620.1 coordinate 5,644, forward strand.
CGTAATTATGACCTTTTGAGATATTTAAGGTTATTGTTTTACCCTAAGTTAATAAATGAATTGCCAAGAAATGGCTATATTTAACATCTAAGAAGACCTTGTCAATTCCTCTGTGTGTGCACAATTTCAATTTATTCTTGAGTTATTAAAATTTAGTCTTTCTTGCTTAACTTTCTTCTTTCACTCACTCCACCTTTTGTTGACTACAAATATAAGAATATTTTGTGGTACTTCTTAAAGTTCTGCTATTAAAAAGTTTTATAAGGATGAAGGAGAGAAATGCAGTGGGAAGGGAGGGGAGGGGAAAGGTTTGACAGAGGGAGGGTAAACGGTGGGACCACACCTATGGAGCATATTGCAAGGGTACAAATCAAATCTATCAAGTGTAGAACATAAATGTCTTAACACGATAATCAAGTAAATGAGGTGAAAACTATATTAATTAGTTTGATGTAAGCATGTCAAATTGTATTAAAAAAATCAAGACATTGTACCCCACATACGCATAAATGTATTCATGATCTATGTGTTTATGGCTTAATAAAAAAAAGTTGTATGTGTCTAACAAAAAAAAATAAATAAATAAAATAGGCTTGGTGCCTGTGGCTCAACAGGCTAAGGCGCCAGCCACGTACACCTGAGCTGGCAGGTTTGAATCCAGCATGGGCCGCCAAACAACAATGATCGTTGCAACCAAAAATGGCCGGGCGTTGTGGTGGGCGCCTGTAGTCCCAGCTACTTGGGAGGCACAGGCAAGAGACTCACTTGAGCCCAGGAATTGGAGGTTGCTGTGAGCTGTGATGCCACAGCACCCTATGCAGGCTCTGTCTCAAAAAAAATTTTTTTTAAATAAATAAATTAATTAAATAAAGATAAAAATGAATAAATAAATAAATAAAAATAAAATAAGAGAATTGTTCTGGGAGGTCTGCAATCTCCTCAGACTGCTGGGCTGAAGCAGATCTGAAAGCGGGTTCATCTCGTTCTCACGAAGCCCTGCACGAGATCAGAGCTGCTCTGCGCAGCCACACACTCCAGGCCTAAATAGAAAAGTATTTTCTGGGCGGCGCCTGTGGCTCAAAGGAGTAGGGCACTAGGCCCATATGCCGCAGGTGGTGGGTTCAAACTCAGCACTGGCCAAAAACTGCAAAAAAAAAAAAAAAAAAAAAAATCTTCTGTGAACCAGCGACCAGTAGAAAATGAGCAAGGTTTGTTTTTTTTTTTCTCTTTTGTAAAGAGGGGAACTTATCAAGTAATGCTATGCACTGCTTGATTTGATGCAGGGGAAATACAGAAAACACGACATGTTCATGTACACGACTTTGTGGGGAACGGGAGACAAACGCGTTTACATTCACTGACATGGCTTTACACGTCAGAAACTCTAACTCATGGAAATTACCGCTTTATCTGTCATTCCTCACGGTGGGGCTTGAGGCTTGACAAAATCTAATGACATCTTCTTGAACCACAGTCCCCATATTGCTGTACTGTGCACACAAATTTGGGAGGGATTAGATGAAACAGAGCGGAGGTTCTGCTAAAAGTGCTTCTATATAAAGAAACAAAATCTGAGTTTCAAAAAAAAATAGACTTGTGACATCCAAGATTGGGTGTTATTATTGGTTTTATAGCCATTGTCATCTTTCTTTCATATTAATGTGCAGAAGATGAGAAAATGCATTTTAAACCTTCAGTTGATGTTTTCTGGTCAAATCCCTTTTTTATTTTTTGGCTTGACAGCACTGTTTGGTGTGTTGGTGATGTATAAAGTCCATCTGTGGCTATCAAAGCTTTGGTACCTCGGCCTCCCATCGGAGCTAACTGATGACGTTCTTACTAAACAACAGCAGTGCTTTCTGGCTGTTCCATATTGGGAGTTGTTTTCCAAAGATGATGCTAGGAACATTGTCTGGCAGGCGGCGTATAGTCAAGAGCTATTTTCTTTCTTCTTTTTTTTCTTCTTCTTTTTTTTTTTTATAGAGACAGCGTCTCACTTTCTTGCCCTCAGTAGAGTGCTGTGGCATCACACAGCTCACAGCAACCTCCAACTCCTGGGCTTAGGTGATTCTCTTGCCTCAGCCTCCCAAGTAGCTGGGACCACAGGCGCCTGTCACAATGCTTGACTATTTTTCTGTTTTGCAGTTCAGCCGAGGCCAGGTTTGAACCCGCCACTTTTGGTATATGGGGCCGGCACCCTACTCGATGAGCCACAGGCACTGCCCTCTTTTTTTTTTTTTTTGAAACAGAGTCTCACTATGTTGCCCTTGGTAGAGTGCTGTGGCGTCACAGCTCACAGCAACCTCAAACTCTTGGGTTTAAGCGATTCTCTTACCTCAGGTGCCCACTACAACACCTGACTATTTTTTGGTTGTAGTTGTCATCATTTGGCAGGCCCAGGCTGGATTTGAACCCGCCAGCTTTGGTGTATGTGGCTGGCGCCCTAGCTGGCAGAGCTATAGGGGCTAAGCCAGGAGCTATTTTCTTTTCTTTCTTTCTTTTTTTTGGCAGTTTTTGGCCGGGGCTGGGTTTGAACCCACCACCTCCAGCATACAGGACCGGCACCCTACCCCTTTGAGCCACAGGCACAGCCCAGGAGCTATTTTCTTAACTGCCTTTTTGTTTTCTTTTCCTTTTGTACATTCTGCTTGCCTTTGCCTATTTCTGTGGCTCACAAAGTATCCTTTTGGTTATAATGTTAGGAAGCCTCTAGGGTTGTGACATCCTGACCACAGGTTTGTTGCTGTTGCTGTTTTTTGTTTGTTTCAGGGTCTCAACCTTCAACTTTATATGGATCTTGTTATCAGTTTTCTTGGGGATGATGTATTCATTGCCCAAGAAACTACCACACAAAAAGCCAAATCACAGCCGGGGCATGGTGCTCATGTCTATAGTCCTAGCACTCTGGGAAGCTGAGGTGAGTGGATTGCTTGAGCTCAGGAGTTAAAAGCCTGAGCAAGAGCAAGACTCCCCCAGCCCTCGGCTCTACTAAAAATAGAAAAACTAGCTATAGTATTGGCTACTTGGGAGGCTAAAGCTAGAGAATCAGTTGAGCCCAAGAGTTTGAGATTGCTATGAGCTATGACCATGGCACTCTGCTGAGACTCTGTCTTAAAACAAAAAAACAAACTTTGAAAATGGACAGTGCCTGTGGCTCATTGAGTAGGGCACTGGCCCCATATACCGCGGGCGGAGGGTTCAAATCCTGCCCTAGCCAAACTGCAACAACAACAACAAAATAACTGGGTGTTATGGCGAGTGCCTGTAGTCCCAGCTACTCAGGAGGCTGAGGCAAGAGAATTACCTAAGCCCAAGACCTGGAGGTTGCTGTGAGCTGTGATGCCACAGCACTCTATCAAGGGCAACAGTGTGAGACTCTGTCTCTAAAACAAAGAAACAAAATCTCAAAAACGTACCATTTGTCATTTAGCAAAAATAGTCAAAAACCCCAAAACAAAAGCAATACACTTGTGCATAGACACATAAATGAATGGGGAAAGAGAAATGAAAGAATAGAGAGGCTCGGCGCCTGTGGGTCAATGGGCTAAGGCGCCAACCACGTACACCTGAGCTAGCGGGTTCGAATCCAGCCTGGGCCCGCCAAACAACAATGACGGCTGCAACCAAAAAATGGCCGGGTGTTGTGGCGGGCGCCTTTAGTCCCAGCTACTTGGGAGGCAGAGGCAAGAGACTCACTTGAGCCCAGGACTTGGAGGTTGCTGTGAGCTGTGATGCTACAACACTCTATCCAGGGTGACAGCTTGAGGCTCTGTCTCAAAAAAAAAAAAAGAAAGAAAGACTAGAGAGACCTAAACTCCAGTTGTTAGGATATGATAGAACCAAAATATATTTTTCTTTTCTTTCTTTCTTTTTTTTTTTTGAGATAGAGTCTCAAACTATTGCCTTGGGTAGAGTGCTCTGGCGTCATAGCTCACAGCAACATGAAACTCTTGGGCTTAAGCGATTCTCTTGCCTCATCTTCCCAAGTAGTGGGGACTACAGGTGCCTGCCACAACATCCAGCTATTTTTGTTGTTGTTGTTGCAGTTGTCATTGTTGTTTAGCTGGCCCGGGCTAAGTTTGAACCCATCAACTTCAGTGTATGTGGCTAGCGCTGTAACCACTGTGCTATGGGTACTGTGCCCAAACTGTAGTTTTCATTTTTTTTTTTTTTTTTTTTGAGACAGAGTCTCACTATGTTTCTCTTGGTAGAGTACTGTGGCATCACAGCTCACAGCAACCTCAAACTCTTGGGCTTTAGCAATTCTCTTGCCTCAGCCTCCCAAGTAGCTGAGACTACAGGTGCCTGCCACAATGCCTGGCTATTTTTTTGTTGCAGTTGTCATTGTTGTTTAGCAGGCCCAGGCTGGTCTTGAACCTGCCAGCTTTGGTGGATTTGGCTGGCGCCATAACCACTGTGCTATGGGCACCGAGCCCAAATTGTAGTTTTCTTTTCTTTTTTCAGGTTTATTTATTTATTTGCAGTTGTGGTGGGGGCTGGGCTTGAACCCACCACCCCAGTATATGGGGGCAGCGCCCTACTCCTTGAGCCACAGGCGCTGCCCGTCAATTGTAGTTTTCTAACTGAGAATGTGTCCTTGTCTGTAGAACAGAGTCCTGGGGTCAAGGAGCAGGCGCTCTTCTTAGTGGACACATTTTGCTGCCTCACATATCAATTCTATGCTCTTCCTCTGTTTTCAGCTGTGCAGGTGTCTGCTTCCTTGATTCGCTGCTCACTAAGTGGAGATCCAGGCCCTGTGACAAACCTGTCACTCACAATAGGCTCCCGTGTCTGGAGGCCTGGCTGGGGCTGTGCTCTGCTTATGTTGCAGGAAGACAAGGCCCAATGGAGAGAAAGAGCACCCAAACACCACATTTATAAGAGGAAGGGCTTTATTCACCAGCTGGGAGCTTACGGCATGGACGAATTCCAAATGGCCGCGCTCCCCGTCTAGCTTGGTCCTTCTCTTTTTATTGACAGTCAAGAAGTTCCACCCCACAGGTACCCTTCTCATTGGCCAGTTTGAATTAAGCGGGAGATGCTAGTCCAGCCCCCACAGAATTACAGGACTTCACAGAACTTCGAAATTTCCAAGTTCCACGAAGTTAGGTTTACAAATTCCTAAGGGCTGAGTCACCGTGGAGAGGACCCTGCAAGTGT
>CAUYON010171623.1:0-15987 GCA_963573935.1 Arctocebus calabarensis
CTGGGGAAAAGGTGCTCGCCATTTTGGACATTCCAATGTGTCAGTCCGGCAGAGTCAGGACCCCTCGGCTCACGCCAGGGCTGCCTAGGTCTCCGTGGTTCCTAGTGGCACCCCTTTCTGATTGTCAAACTCTGAGTTCCATGCTTCAGTGGAATTTTCTCCGATTAGAGCCCGATTAGAGCTTGTGGGTTGGGACCTGCTGTCCTCCCTGTGGGAGGGGCCGGCTGACCCTCCGCTGGGCAGGGGGAAACGGTTTGCAACAGTTTCCAAGGTTAAGAACTGTATTTCAAACATGCCAATCCTCCCAATCTCACCAGCTGCCCATCCACTCCAACAGTTCACATGGGGAAAGATCCAGAGCTCCCACCCTCTCACCTGCTGACCGGGGAGAGATGGGCTATGGGACCATCTCTGCTGTCATCTTCCAGCACTCTCTTTTGTCCCATTTCTTAAAGATTTCTTCAATTTTATCACCCTATCTCTCTGTTGTATTTTTAATTTCTGTTATCATTTTTTATTTCCAGGCTTTTTTGGTTTTTCTATTTCTTTCTACAAGGAGTCTAGTTTTATGATTGCAATATGACCTCTTGGCTTTCTGAGGATATTGATAGATTGTTTTTAAACTTCATCTTCCAAATTCATTCTTTCCGTTTGCTTTGGTCTAAATCTTCCATGTTGGAGGATTCCTCAGATATCTGATAATATTTGATTATTTATGATTAAGAATGAGAAACTAAAAATTTATTTGGAGGATCTGAGTTTATAGTTGGGCCTGTCAACTTTACTGTAATGGCATTTGGAGCAGGACTTCTTGGGAAATCATCTTCAGGTCTTTCTTCTTGAGCTGGTAGTTTTTCACTGTCTTACTTGGAAGAGGTGTGGCTGCCAGTATTTTAGAAGCTAAATAAGTATGGGGGTTAGCATGGGCGTCTCTGCATTCTTTATTCAATGTGTATAAATTTACTTAAACCATGTGTTTTCAATATGATCATACTATCCTGAAATGTGTGAAATGCCTCCCGAAGCAAACTGTCTACCTTATTGTCTCCAGAGAACAAAACTACAGACTTCTTCTGGGATGGGAGAGGGATGGTAATCAGTGGTGTGGACTGGGAAAGAGGAGAGCTTAGCTCTAACTGCTGCTCATACAACTCTTATACAATCCTCCCTATTTGGGGCTTTATTTTTCCCCCAACCTTCACCCTCAATTGGATATCAGTTCTGACAGTTCCTGAGGCTTTTGAGGATTCTGGAACATAAATTATATTGCTTCCAGGAGTTTGCCAATGACAGGTAAGGTTTGGCTGCCCCAGCTTGTTAAGTCAGTTACCACTCATCCATCTACTTTTCAGATTCCAAACTATTGTCACTGTTGTCTCCTTTCCTATTCTTGCACTTGCTAATTTTTGCCTTTAAAATAAAAAATAATTTTTCCTTAGTCTTAGTGGAATTTCAGAAGGTAATGGAATTAGATGTGTGTTATCTAGTCCACCATCTTACTTGGAACACCACTTTTTAATGCTTTAAAGAATTCTACCATTGACTGCCTTCAGCTTATAATCCAAAGTCATCAACAATGTAACTACAAACTTACTCAAGTACTTGCAAACTTTATGTTTTCCTTTTAGTATATTGGAAAACCATGATCCTGCAGATTTAATTACTGTTCGTTCTCCAAATATGGCTTGTATTTATCTGGGTTGTCTTCTTTCATGTCGCTCTGTATCTTTGGAATATTTTTTCCCATTTCCCACTGTTTATTTGAATCTCGATCATCTTTAAAACCCAGTTCAAATATAACTACCTCTAATGGGCTACATACCTCACTACCCAGACTACATATAATCAACAATAAATCCTTGGATCATAGAATACCATCCAGCAATAATTAGCTTCTGTCTCAACACTCCTGCCCAAACTAGCATCGTGACGCTGACCACTGGCCAACATAGAAAGGAGTTCCAGGCTGACCAGGGGGAACTTGAAACCACTGAATAAGCAGGTATTCTTCTGTCGTGCACAGATTTAGCCCAAAACTGTCTGGGCAGTTTCATCTCAGACATGCCAACATGTCCCCAACCATCAGAGCTCTGACCACTCTTTTGCCTTCTGTCCTTGCACCTATCCCTGCCATATACTTAGGCCTGACCATCAGCATCTCCTCCCAGGTCTGGACCTTGGTTTTCCATCCTTATATTTACTCCCTAAAGAAGCTGCCTCTAGACACCCAGCATAATCATCGCCTCACCCAGCTCAACCTCCAGGACCCATTATTTCAGATTGTTCACACCAGACCAGTTCTTTATGGCCAACATGAAGCAGGATCACAGAATGCACAGTAGGTAAAGGAGTGCCGTATATCTCCCCCTTGATTTCAGTAGACGTCCTTATTAACTAAACCAAAACCTCTCATTTTATGAAATCATATACTTTTTGAACTTAAAAGAAGGCAAATGGTACTTGGCTCTCCTGAGAAATGGGGGCTGGATACCATAGGAATTGAAAAACCGAGTATGGAGAGATGGGACACAGAAATCAAAGACTCACTCAGACAGGCATGCACAGGGATGTGTGAAGTGCTGGCAGGGTGAAAGTAGAACAGAAAAGGACAAACACCCTTTTACAGCAAAATTGCTAAAACTTGTTACAGTTTATGTTTGCCAGCATATAACAGAACACTTCTCATTTGTGTAGCCATTTATCTCCATCTGTCCCTTATACAGTTCTTTCTTTCTTTCTTTCTTTCTTTCTTTTTTTTTTTTTTTTTTAGACAGAGTCTCAATCTGTCACCCTGGGTCGGGTGCCATGGCATCAGGGCTCACAGCAACCTCAAACTTTTGAGCTCAAGTGATCCTCTTGCCTCAACCTCCCAAGTAGTTGGGACAAATTATTAATGACAAATTATAGCAAGATTAAATACCAGTAGGCTGAAAATAAACTTCTAGGACTTTAAGTTGAAAATTAACGTGTCCACTAATATTACTAACCTAACTTCAAACAGAACAGAAGTCAATGACATAAGACTAAACTGATTTCTAAGGACTTTTTATTTAAAACATTGCTGATACTTTCTGTGTTCTGTTTTCCAGAAGCAAAAAAAAAAAAAAACTCTTTTTCTATCTCTTAAGCTATTTATTTATAGCCTATAACAACATATATACGTATATTATGTAAACAAAGTTTAAAACATTTATTTTTCTTTCTCCTTAACTTCTCTGGAATTTAAAAACTATTTGTAAATATTTTTAATTTACACATTATAGTTATTTACACAAGTTCAATTAAAAAAAACTGTGTTCTTCTATAAGACACAACAAAAAACACTGATTATTCTACCAAGACTTTAACTAAAAGAACATATTTTCATTGTGTGCAGACTACATTAAAAATTAAGGTTGACTTTATAAGGCCAATAAAAAGCCCATTTAAAAAACTAGCCAGCCTCACCAATAACATTTCTTAATCTATAATAAATAAAGAATGTCACTTTCTGACAAGTTTAGAAATTCCAAGTTACTTTGAGACCTCAAAAACAAAATGATTGCCCAATATATATGGATATCTAATGGCACAGATAAAACGTTAATTTATTAAAGACTGAACCTGAAATTCCTTATAAAAAGTTTCAGAAAAGCCAATAAAAACCCCTAAATGATTAATAATTATTCTTACTACATTTTATACAAATAATCAAACCCAATATACTAAAAATATAGTTTTTCTTTCTTTCTTTCTTTTTTTTTTTTTTGTTTGTTTGTTTGTAGAGACAGAGTTTCACTTTATCACGGTCCTCAGTAGAGTGCCATGGCGTCACACAGCTCACAGCAACCTTCACCTCCTGGGCTTAGGCAATTCTCTTGTCTCAGCCTCCCGGGGAGCTGGGACTACAGGCACCTGCCACAATGCCTGGCTATAAAAATACAGTTAATTTTCTACTTAAAGTCCTAGAAGTTTGTTTTCAGCCTACTGGTATTTAATTTATAAATTATTAGAAATTTATATTTCAGAGAACCTGATAGCTTTTCTGTTACTTGTTTTGAAGGAAAAACTTTGGACTTAGATAAAAAGAAATTTTTCTGAGATGAATTAAAAATTATTATTGATAACACATATAGATATATTAATATTTTATAATATTAGAATGCATGTACATGTGAACACAATTTATAGAAAATTAACCATTATTTTACATTTGACAATTTTTTATATAGTTTTAACACACTGAATAAGCCTAATATATTTTTCAGACTTTTAGTGGTTTTAATATTTTAAAAAGACTGAATTTAGAGTTTTGATTTTAGATTTATCAAATATGACTTAAGGATCATAAGTCAAAAGATTTTAAAGGTACTATAGGAGGTTATAAGTACATAAACTTAAACTTTTTATAAGTTTAGTATTTTTTTTTTTTTTTTTTTGTGGAGACAGAGTCTCACTCTATCACCCTTGGTAGAGTGCTGTGGAGTCACAGCTCACAGCAACCTCCAGCTGTTGGGCTTAAGCGATTCTCTTGCCTCAGCCTCCCGAGTAGCTGAGACTACAGGTGCCTGCCACAGCACCCAGCTAATTTTTTTTTGATGCAGTTCGATGAGGCCGGGTTTGAAACCGCAGCCCTCTGTATATGGGGTCGGCGCCCTACTCACTGAGCCACAGGTGCCTCCCTTTTTATTATTATTTTTTTTTGTGGAGACCGAGTCTCACTCTATCGCCCTTGGTAGAGTGCTGTCCAGTCACAGCTCACAGCAACCTCCAGCTCTTGGGCTTAAGCGATTCTCTTGCCTCAGCCTCCCAAGTAGCTGGGACTACAAGCCCCCACCACAGTGCTCGGCTAATTTTTGATGCAGTTTGGCTGGGGCAGGGTTTGAACCTGCAGCCCTTGGTATATGGGGTCGGCGCCCTACTTGCTGAGCCACAGGCACTGCAAAAAAAAACAAAACTAAAGTTTAGTCTTTTTTAATTAGTCAAAGCTTTTAACATAGATAACACAGGGATAGTTTTTCTCAGGCCAGTTACTGAAAAGGTTAAAAAAAAAATTTGGGGGGGGCAGCGCCTGTGGCTCAGTGAGTAGGGCACCAGCCCCATATGCCAGAGGTGGTGGGTTCAAACCCAGCCCCAGCCAAAAACTGCAAAAAAAAAAAAATTTTTTTTTCTGTAGTTTTTTAAAGTAAAGGGAAACAGGTAACTAAATTTTATAAATTATAGTTAACTGGATTATATGGAAATTTTTAATAAATTTTCTTTTATGAGTTTTATTTAACCTGCATAGATAAGTTACAAACATGTTAAACTTTCTGTTTTGAGTTTTCTCTTATTTGTTTTAAATAACAGTCATTCTGTTTCAGGACAAAATTTATTACACAAGATTTTCTTTTTATATAATATTATTTTTTTTAAATCTTTTTTACTCTCAAAAAGCTGTTTTTTATAAAAACAGGATTATAGTTTACTATAAAGTTAATTATTTATTCAGCCAAATTGATAATTAGAAGATTTTAAAAAGGCAAAAATTTTCATAAAGACAACTTTTTAAAATAATCTAAATAGCCAAAGTATTATGTTTTATAAATGAGAGATATTTTGTGGAACATAAATGACTTTAAGGTTTTAAGTTATTAAAAAATGTTTTAAAACCACAACTTACATGCTATCTTTGATGTCTTTCCTGGTTCTCTTAAGTCTCACATAGTCACCTGGTATCAAAGATGCTTGTAAAGGACAGGGACTTATCTGTGTCTTTAATTCATTTACCAGGTACAGAGTTCAAGACAGAAAGCAGGAAGGCTGGAGGGTTTACTTTTTCCCCAAATAGCCAAGGGACAGAGTTGGAGCAGGGAGAGAGCCATGTGGGCTAGACTGTGCCTTGTACCTGTTGTCTTAGACAGAGAAGATATCCCTAGGCCTCATCACAGCCATCTATCTGACCTCAGAATTCAGAGGCTCAAAATCAAGAACATAAGCTCACAGTCAAATCCAGTAAATTTAAAAATATTATAGAGGTTGGGCGGCACCTGTGGCTCAAAGGAGTAGGGCGCCAGCCTCATATGCCAGAGGTGGCGGGTTCAAACCCAGCCCTGGCCAAAAACTGCAAAAAAAAAAAAAAAAAAATTATAGAGGTGGAAGTTTTATAATTTTTAAACATCTGAACTTTAACAAATTTAAAATTAATATTATTTATCAAAGAATATTAAAGTTATCTGAATAAAAAAGGCATTTAAGTTCTTTTTTTCTTGATAAAATATTTGATGTGTTTATTTTTTATTTTGTAAGCCAATTAATTAGAGTTTTTTTTATATTTTGATAGTGAAATGTCACCGGCATGTGACATATACAGACACACAAGCAGACAGATATATAAACAGAAGCAGAATTTATATTTGTCGGCTTTTAAACATATATTTGTATTTAGATTATTAATTTTTTTCATTACTTAATTCATTTATTTTAGCAGTCTACTTAGATTTTAGTTATTACTTTAAGTTATTTTTCTGTTAACTATTTCCACACACTGTAAATTAGATATAAAAATATAGTTTTAATTGTTGTTTTTAAACTTACAAATTTTATTAAGAAAAAATAAACCTAAGTATTTTATATGATTTCTTATTTTAAATATTGTAACATTATAATAATTCAAGAATCTATTCGAAGGCTATTTTTCTTCAGAGTTAAGATGATCTATTAGTCAGGCTGTGTTACAGTAAAATTTCATAGTTTTTTAGTTATATCCGGGTACTTATACTGAGACTAATCAGACAGAATATACCTTAGTGGGCTGTTATTTGGGATTGAGGCTTGAGTTCTTAAAATATGGACTACATATAGAAACACCAGTTTTTGTTTTGAGGGTTTTCTTTGAGACAGAATCTCACTATGTGGCCCTTGGTAGAGTGCCGTGGCATCACAGCTTACAGAAACCTCAAACTCTCAAGCTCAAGTGATTCTCTGGCCTCAGCCTTCCAAGTAGCTGGGACTTTAGGCACCCACCATAATGCCCCGCTATTTTTCTTTTGGTTGTAGTTGTCATTGTTTGGCAGGTCTGGGCTGGGTTTGAACCTACCAGCTCTGGTGTATGTGGCTGGTGCCCTGACCACTGAGCTACAGGCACCAAGCCAGAAACACCAGAATTTTTGAGAACAATACCAGAACTGATGAGAACTAAAGTTCTCAGTGCATAACCAGAATAAAGCAGGTGGATCTTGCTGACAGGGATGGCAGGTGTATGAGAGCAGAGCCTGAAGACGCCCAAGAGAAATCTCCCTGTAGCACTGCAAGGAGTGTTTGAGCCTGCCTGTCCCTGCGACTGCTAAGTTTTCTTGGCATTTTTACTGGAGCAGTCTCGGGGGTCCCTTTGTGATTACCAGAAATGTTACCAGATGAAGAAGTTCCAGCCACCTGTCACTGTCAGTTAATACAAAGAGGCAGGGATAGGTTTATCAAACTTTGTTAGAAGACTCTCTCTATTGAGAGTAGCCTCTCTAAGACTGCTTGGTTCTTTTATTTTTAAAATTATAGTTTTACACATAAAAGTTTAAAGACTACATTAACTTTTATTTTAAATAATAATCAGCATAATTTAATAACCTATTATAACATTCCAATTTAAAAATTAATTAGTTAAGCTAACCTAAACTATTTGATGAACATTTTTAAATGAAAATTAAATTTATTGAATAATAAAAATAAAAGACAAAAAACAAACTTCAATTAAAATTAAACTAACTAAACCAACTACGCCATATTGATTTTCATCTGACTAGCTCCATTTTATCCTTACTGCATGTGCTCTCACAGCAAACAAGCAATTGGGTAGTTTGTGTCAGCAGGGTGAGGTAGAATGGCAAGTGAGCAATAGCACTGGAGAAGGGCAACAGGAAGCCCCATGGAGCAGTAGGCATGGGTGTGGGTTCTTCCACATAACACTCAGCCCAGAAGTCCCCCCACACTCTGCTGAAATTCAGAAACCCTCCTATGACTCCTCCTGCATCAGTCTCACATGAATTCCCACTCTCAGCATCTCAACTTAGGAACTGGGATGATTCATGCACTTACCTTAGGCAAATGGGACTTTTCCATCCTTACCTTCTGAGGCCAAAGCCTTCTTCCTAGAACCTCTTTTATCTTCCCTTTGTCAAGATTATTTCCAGACATTCAGTAAGTGCATCTACCTCTCTTTTAAGGTGGCAGGAAGCTCTATCCTTACCAAATGTGAAATTTTAAGCAGTTAGGCTGCGGGAATAAAAACAGGGTCTCTCAAAGGCCAGGGCCTCCCAGCCAAGATTTTAGAAGGCCATTGTCTTGGGGGGCAGCCATGCAGAGGATGGTTCGGATATGGGAGGGCTATACAAACAGGAACACCAGTCAGGAAATGGTCACAGATTTTAATTTAGTCACCGAGGTGAAAAGATCTTTTTCTCTATCATAGACCCTGCCCAGAGGTAGGGCAGGGGTTAATTTCTGATGTGAGAGACCAGAGGCACAGGCCCCAGAGCAGGAAGCAGGAGCTGAGTGCTTCCAGGACACTGGTTGCCAAATAACTAAAACTCTTTCTTAAAGTCATGTTTCTCAACCCAGAACATACACCTGAAGCTTATTATTAGAACATGTCAGAGTATAGTTACTCTGTCTACTGGTAACACAAACTAGTTACATGCTGTTTCTGCCAGCCCACTTGCCATTTTTTAACTGCACACATCAAGTATTTGCCCTCAGGCTTCAGACCTCACACTCTCTGTAAGAACACTTGATGGGAAACATTAAGTTAAAAAGAAAGTACAGAAATTCAACCCAAACAGTCAAATCAATTCTTTTACACTTTTTTATTGATTTACTAATTTTCCTTCAATTTTCAATATATTTGTTGAATTCTCTTGGAGTCACAGTTTTAGAGTCTATTTCAGACTCTCATTATCAATGTAAAAAGAAAGAAAAAAGGAGGGAATACTTTTTTAATGTTAAAGATAAATCCTGTTCCTGTGTCCAAACCAGCCATGCATATTTAATATGTGTGAATGTTTTCAGGGTTTAAAGAGGCTTAGGTGGAAAAAATGCATATTGTAGAAGACTTAAAGAAACAAGATGGAAGCTCAATTTTAAGAGTTTTTAAGAGAATTTTAAGAGTTTTCAGTATCCCCAAATAATTGCTTATATCCAGAACTTAACTAGAAATGGTTTATTTGCAGCAGGAAATATAGGGAAGACATAAGGAAAATCTTGATTAGCAGAGTCTTAGGCATTGCAAACAATTGTTAAATCTTCCCACCTCTATGTAAGGCGCATCATTGTTCTCTCCTCCTCCTCTTCCTCCTCTTCATCAACATCAACAGTGCTATTTATTGAGCATACCATGTCCCAGGCATTGTGTTAAATATCCAAAATACATTATCTTGGGAAGAAGGAACAAAAATTGCATTATCCTGCAGAAGTTTAAAAAGTTTTAAGAAGAGAAAGTGGGAACCAAAGGGTAGCATAGTGAAGTAAGATAGTCTGAGAATTTAGAGAAGAAAAAAAATTATGAGAGCAGCAGAATAGTGAGCCAGTGATTTGTTGTACTGGGGCAGGAAAGGGAAGTACAATTTGAGCTCAAGTCCTATGCTAAGACTGAGGTAGGAGTGATTATGGAAAAGAAGTTACTAGGAAATAATTCGTGCTAAAGAAAGAACATAGGCATGGATGCTTGATTTAGGACTCATGGAACCATTGTCAAAAGAGGATAAGTAGATTTTGAGGAAACTAGAGTATCTGTTGCTCAGCTTATTGTTTGATTCATGTTTAACCTGAAGATGGAGCCAGTTCTAAGAAAGGAGATTTGAGATCTAGATGGTGGTGATATCAGCAGGGCCTGTTGGCAGCCACACCTGAAATGAAGCTCCTCCTGGGCTCATCAGGCATGCAAGCAGATTAATTATTTTCCTCTTGTTCTCTCTCTTTTCTCTTCCAACTTCATTTTTATTCCTCAAGTTGTTTTTATTCCTTGTAAGGTGTTCTGTTCCATGCAACAAAAATATCCCAATTGATACATCATAGAGTGAGAATGTTTTGGCCTAGCTGAGTCTAAAAGAACCATCAATATTTTTAGGCCACTCTTTCTCCATCTAGATTTGTTCTTGGCTTTTCATGTTTGACCTCCCTCTCTCCCACGATAGGCATATTCCTCCATGCAGCTGCAGCTGGGAAAGGTGGCCACAGATAGCTCTAACTTATATTGTCCAGAGTGTCTTATCTATTGCGTAAGATGAAATATCCTTCAGAGGATGCTTATTGTACTCACCTGGGTCAAGTGCAGTAGCTCAGGTTGCAGCAGGAGGATTGCTTGAGCTCAGGATTTTGAGACCAGCCTGAGCAAGAGCAAGACTCCCATCTATTCTAAAAAGTAGAAAAGTTAGCCAGACATCATGGTGAGCACCTGTAGTCTGAGCAGGATGATCACTTGAACCCAGGAGTTTGAGTTTGCTGTGAGCAAGGCTGAGATGCCATGGCACTTTAGCCTGGGCAATGAGTGGGACTTTGTCTATGAATGAATGAATAAATAAATTCATCCCTGAAGCAATCACCATGGCCAGAGACTTTTAACTTTATTAACAGGCCCAAGTATTGTTCTATCGTGATCCCTCCTAGGGGAAATGGAATTAACCCATACTTAAATAGAATGCGGAAAAGGTGGTATAATGGATGCTGTAGGTTCCCTATTCAAGCCCCCCCCCCCCCGCTGGTGTACCCATCCCCCAGATGCTGTAAGTATTGACTAATAACAACCTAAACAGTGCCCTGTCTTTGAGACTTGCCATTGGCCAACAGGAACCTCCTCCCTTAATTCTATCTTTATTTAAAATTTGATTTTATTCATCATGAATTTTTTTAATTAATAATTATTAATTATTAAAATTAATTTTATTTAATATATGACATTAAAATAGTATTCATTTTGATTATTGAGATTTTCAGCACCTCCTCAAATCTTACACTGCTCACCTCACCCCAGTTGTGGCCTTGGCAAAGAAGCTACACTCCAGCCCTCCAACAGACTCTAGGTTCAGACCTCAGCCAATGATTAACTGATGTAGGGGTACAAAAGGTCACCTTTTGCCTCAAGGTAGGCCTAACTCTGTGGGAGAATTTGTATTCTAGGGCTCCCCACCAGACCAGGCTCCAAGAATCTAAAGCTGGTCTCCAGCTAAAGCTACCTTCTTGCTGACTTTACCCTGCCCCATCCTGCCTTCCTCATTCTTTTTTCCCAAGAGCATTCCACACATACCACTTGGATAAGATTCCTTGTCTTAGAGAAGCCTGCCTAGGAGAGTTGCTACTAGAAAAGGTCCTAGGAAATAAACAGTAAGGGTGGAATTTTGTAATTGGATTATTCACCAGCTGGATGGCAGTAAGGCTGGGTGTTAGTACTGCCTGGACGCTGTGTGCAGTGGTTTGAATGTACGTGTCCCTCCAAAATTCAAATGCTAAAACACAATACTCAGTGCGATAGTATTAAGAGGTGGGAACCTTTTCAGAACTGGTTAAGTCATGAGCTCAAGAATTGGACCTATTACAAAAGAGACTGAAGAAGTGACCTAGTCCCTTTTGCTTTCCTTCCCTTGGTCAGGTGAGGATGCAGCAACAAGGCACCATCTTTGAAGCAGAGACAGGGCCCTTATCAGATACTGAATTTGCCAGCACCTTGATTTTGGATTTTCTGCCCTCTAGAACTGAAAAATAAATTTTTTTTGTTTATAATCTCCCAGCCGTAGGTATTTTGTTGTAGCGGCATGGATGACCTAAGACACTGTGGTAGTGGATTACTAAGACTTTTACCTGCTGTGAGCTATAAGTGGATACAGGTGCAAAGGGATGTCTTAACCAGCACAGTATCCTAGGCCAGTGTTCAGTGAACTGCAAAGTAAAGTCACCCGGGGAATCTCTTAAGCTTCAAAAGCCCAGGACTCACCAAAGACTAATTATATTACAATCGTTTACAGTTAAGACACTGGCACTAGTATTTTTAGAAAATCCCCAAGTTATTCTTATGTACTGACAAATTTAGAAACTACTCTCTCAGGCATTTGAGAGTTAAGGGAACAATATCACCTTTAAGGCATGATTGTCAACTTGGGTAGCTATTGGTAATCATCCTGGGTTCATTGCAGAAAGAAATATCACAGGCTCAGATCTATTAACAACTTTAAGTAAAGAGTGAGTATTTCCTTGACAGCATTTAGAGGCACTCATTTCTTGCAGCAGGAGAGCAGGCACAACTGAAGGTCAGGCTGAAGGTTTAATGAGAATTTTTAATTGCCTGAACCTCTGGGTCTGCAGAAGTGACTAGCTCTCCCTTGTTGGAAGATAGAGCCCTCCTCTCGCTTAAAGCCTACATGTATAAAGAGATGTCAAGCAAGGCATTGCTCTGCAAATACAGTTTCCAGATATAATGTGAGATGCTCAGTTAAATTTTAATTTCAGATAAATAATGATTTATTGTTTATTATTCCCATCTTTTGTACCCTGTATTTTTATTTGTTAAATATGGTAACCTTATTTATAAGGCAATGCAAACTCTATTCAGACTCTGCCCCCACCTTCTATCTGGCCGCAAGACACATTGTGATGATCAAGTGTCATCAAAACCTGATTGGGTGGCTTGGCACCTGTGGCACAGTGGTTATGGAGGCAGCCACAGACACTGAGGCTGGTGGGCTTGAACGTGGCTAGGCCAGCTAAAACAGCAATGACAATTGCAACCAAAAAATAGCTGGGTATTGTGGCTGGCACCCACAGTTGCAGCTGCTTGGGAGGCTGAAACAAGAGAATCACTTAAACCCAAGGTAGGCCCCAAGGTTTGAGGTTGCTCTGAGCTGTGATGCCACGGCGCTCTACCGAGGGCAACAGTGAAACTGTCTCAAAAAAACAAAAAGCCTAAATGGGGAAGTACCAGGCTTCGTAAGGGAAGAGAGAGAAAATATGCCAAAGGGAGCTGTAGAACCAGCTCATGTGTACTGGCAGGAAGAGGGATAGTAAGCTTAGGGGTGCTGGATCAAGGGAGGCAGAATAAAAACCTAAGGGGTATAAAGTAATGTCTGGCCAGGGTCCTAGGTGACAGTGCTAGTGTGTGCTGGGCTGGCTCTTGGAAGACTAAAAAAAGTACAGCCCATAGTAAGTCAATTAGAGATGCCAAAAATGCTATGGCAAACTGCAGAGAAAGGCTCAAAATGCCTTGAGAAGTTAGTGCTAGAATGAGCCAACTATATAAAATTGGAAAATCCATCACTGTTTCTCAGGAGGGCCTGGAAGATACTGCATTAACCAAGGTGGTCAGAAATGTGCTGGTGAGAGAGGAACAAGTATTGTTGGAAATACAGTAACATCTATTATCTCTAGGCAAGACTGACAGTATAAGATTCTTTTATAGAAATGGGCTTTACAGTATCAACAGGGAAGTGCCTTAGTCTATTTTGTGCTGCTATAAACAGAATACTTGAGACTGAGTAATTTATAAATATGTAGTAACAGTGATATATTTCTTCCCTTTCTGGAGGCTGGGAAGTCCAAGGTCAAGGGACCCATTTCTGGTGAGGGGCTTCTTGCTGCATCACCCCATGATGAAAGCTGGAAGCACAAGAGAACACACAAGCACAAGCACACACGAGAGGGGTGAGGAGGGGAGGTGAACTTGCTCTCATGACAACGGACCCACTCTTGCATTAAGGACTTTCATCACCTAATCTCCTCTTAAGGGTCCCGCCTCTCAACACTGTTTCATTTAGGATTAAGTTTTCAAAATATGAACTTTGGGAGACACATTCAAATCACAACACCTGTTAATTATATTTATTGTAATTACTGATGCATTTCAGCTTAAATCTATCATTTAATTTGTACTTTTTTATTCATCTCACATGTCCCACGTGTATTTTTCTCTTTTTTCTTACCTTCTTTTAGGTCAGTGGTTCTCAATCTTCCTAATGCCGCAACCCTTTAATACAGTTCCTCATGTTGTGGTGACTCCCAACCATAAAATTATTTTCATTGCTACTTCATAACTGTAATTTTGCTACTGCTATGAATCTCAATGTAAATATCTGATATGCAAGATGGTCTTAGGTGACCCCTGTGAAAGGGTCGTTTGACCCCCAAAGGGGTCGTGACCTACAGGTTCAGAAACTCTGTTTTAGATGGTTTTTAAACAATTTTTTTTTCCTCTACTGAACATGAAATTAATGCTGCTGATATTATTTTAAAGGCTACTTTAGAAATTACAACATACAAACTTATCAAATTCTATAGTTAATCACTGTCTTTTCTTAGACAATACAAGGCCCACAGAACAGCTTAATACCACGTAAACCCCTTCCAAATTATGTATTATTATTTTTAACATGTATTTTCATTACCTTTTAAAATAGTACATCATTATTGTTTTGTTTTGTTTTGTTTTGTTTTTGTGAGACAGAGTCTCACCGTGTCATCCTTAGTAGAGTGCTGTGGCATCACAGCTCACTAACCTCAAACTCTTGGGCGTAAACAATTCTCTTGCCTAAGCTTCCCAAGACATCAGCCACAATGTCCAGCTATTTTTTGGTTGCAGTTGTCATTGTTATTTAGCAGGCCCAGGCTGGGCTTGAACCCACTAGCTTCAGTATATGTGACTGGCACCCTACTCACTGAGCTACGGGCACCAAGTCACATCATTATTGTTTTGTATAATCAATTTTTCTTTTAGATTTACCTATTTATTTACTACTTTCACTGCTCTGTACTTCTTACATTATAGGATTATTTTCTATCTAATGTATAGACATTAGAAATTCTAATGCTGTTGGAAACCTCTTAGTGTTTATTGACGCTTATTCTTGACAGTTATAAAATTCTATGTTGCTAATTATTTATTTAGTCCATTGAAGATATTATTTCACTATGTTTTTCCTTACTATGTTGAGAAGTCATCTGACAAATTGTTACTACTTGAAAAGCAATCTGCCTTTTTTCTCTCTGGCTTCTTTTAAATTCTTTTCCTTGTCTTTGGAGTTCTAAACTTACATTGGGATGTATCTAGGTATGGATTTCTTTTCATTTAGATTATGTGGGTTTTATGAAGCTTCTTGAGTGAGTGTATTAATGTCTTTAATCATTGGCCTCCTTTTTTTCTTAAAGCTTGTTTTTGAGGAAGAGGAATAGCTACTTAATTTGAGCTATTTGAAGTAGAAGTCAAAACCCATACCTAGTATATGTGGGTAAAGACAAAATTGTGACATCTATAACATTTTATCATTATCAGTTTCTGTTTACTTTGTTCTTTTGTTTAACAGCAACATGTCAATTTTTCTAGACTATTTTAAAGGTTTTGGCAGAAGAGACAGATTTTGTTTTACTCATTTTTATGCTTATTGTTTTATGCTTCTGTTTATGGTTTTAAAACAGAAGTTTGAAAGTGGCTTAAAGTGAATTTTTAAAATATTTTTTAAAAATCTCTTACTATAAGTATGGAAACTAGAATAAAAGGAAAATCAAGACATGCAAAATAAAATTAAATCAAAGGTAAGTATAATTCACAAAATGCACGTAAATGTGAATTAAATTGGGTGCTAAAGAAAGGCTATAATTTAAATCTGAGCTTCATAGCTGCTAAAATGAAATCAAGAATATAATCAAATAAAAGATTCACCATATCTACAAGGTAAAAATAAACCAGCTTTTTGGGGGGACCATAATCTGATTTTGGTACTGAGACATGAAAAAAAATTTCTCGGCTCAGCGCCTGTGGCTCAACAGGCTAAGGTGCCAGCCACATACACCTGAGCTGACGGATTCGAATCCAGCCCGGGCCCGCCAAACAACAATGATGGCTGCAACCAACATATGGCCGGGCGTTGTGGCGGGCGCCTGTAGTCCCAGCTACTTGGGAGGCAGAGGCAGGAGACTTGCTTGAGCCCAGGAATTGGAGGTTGCTGTGAGCTGTGATGCCACAGCACTCTATCCAGGGTGACAGCTTGAGGCTCTGTCTCA
>CAUYON010171629.1:0-19453 GCA_963573935.1 Arctocebus calabarensis
GGCATCACAGCTCATAGCAACCTCCAATTCCTGGGCTCAAGCGAGTCTCTTGCCTCTGCCTCCCAAGTAACTGGGACCACAGGCGCCCACCACAACGCCTGACCATTTTTTGGTTGCAGCCGTCATTGTTGTTTGGCGGGCTCGGGCTGGATTTGAACCCACCAGCTCAGGTGTATGTGGCTGGCGCCTTAGCCCACTGAGCCACAGGCGCCAAGCTGAGGCCAGGAATTTGAGACCAGTGTCAGCAGCAATGAGACCCTATCTCTACTAAAAGTAAAAAACAAGCTGAGTGTGGTCATGCATATCTATTGTCCTGATTACTTGGGAGGCTGAGGCAGGAGAATGGCTTGAGACCTGGAGTTGGAGGTTGCAGTGAGCTATAATGACACCACTGCAGTCTAGGGGCAATAGAGCTAGACTCTGTCTCAAAAAAAAGGAAAATACTAAACCCCATTCATTGGTGTTTGCATCAGACACAAACTTTAATGTAAATACACATAAGGATTAAAAGTAAAGTGATGGGAAAAGATATAGCATGCAAACATTAACAAAAAGAAACCTGGTACTAATATCAGACAGGTGGACTTAAATGTGATGTCAGAGATAAAGAGAAATTTCAGAGTGGTAAAATGGTCAGTTACCATGGAGATGAACATTTCTAAATATGTATACACCTAATAACATAGCTTTAATATATTTAAAGCAAAATTGGACACAACTGAAAGGAAAACTAGACAAATCTGTCATACTGAAAACTTTTAAAAGTTCCTTCTCATTTGGGAGTACCAACAAAGCAGTCAAGATTCTAACACAGTTATCAGACTTCTCTTACTGTATAGAACATTGTACCCAACGGAGACAGCAAAGGAACAAAGAAAGTATTTGATCTCATTAGTTGTCAGAGAAATGCACATTAAAACCAGAGTGAGCTACCACTCCATACCTATCAGAATGGCCAAATTTGAATACTGAGGACTTCAGTATGGAGTGTGGAATGACTCGAACTCTCCTACGGTGTTGGTAAGAGTGCCCATAGGTGTGACCACTTTGAAAATTGTTGTTTGTTTGGAGATGAAGTCTCGATCTGTTACCTAGATTAGAATGCAGTGACATCATCATAGCTCACTGCAACTTCAAATCCTGAGCTCAAGCCATCCTCCTGCCTCACATCCCCAGTAGCTGGGACTACAGGCCCATGCCACCATGCCTGGCTAATTTTTCTATTTTCAGTAGAGATGGGGGTTCCCTCTTGTTCAGGAGGTCTTGAACCCCTGAGCTCAAGGGATCCTTCTGCCTTGACCTCCAAAATTGCCAAGATTACAGGTGGGAGCCATCGTGTTTCCTGGCTGGAAATTGTGAACAGTACCTGTTATCGCTAATAACAGCCATACTCTATAATCCAGCAATCCCTCTCTAAAAGAATGCTAGTAGTAGCACTATTCATAGATTGTTCAAAACTGGAAACAATAGATAAGTTGTGGTTTGTTCTTATGCTTCTACGAACACTATACAGCAATGTGAATGAGCTGTGGTTGTGTGTAGCAACGTGGATTCCTCTGACAAGCATAACGTTGAGCAAAAAGAAGCCCTTTAAAAAAGAACACGTCTGTGTTATCTCACTTATATAATGTATACAATAGCAAGCAAACTTAGTCTGTAGTATCAGAGGGTAGGTAGTGACCGGGGGGAAACGTGAGGGGATGCTATTGGAGGCTGTTACTCTGCTTATTGATCTGGTGATAGTTACATAGATGTTTTCACCATTTACCATTTGATAATTCATTAATCTGTACACTTAAAATGTACACACTTTTCTGTATGTATTCTGAACACCAATACAAATTTACTTAAAGCCATGATGAGACAATTTTACCTTTCAGAATGGCAAAGATAATGGCTTGATAGCATCATGTAGGCAAGGTTGTGGGAAGCAGGCACACACATTGGTGGGGACGTAGTGGAAACAACCTCTAAGGAAACCAGTTTGATAATAATTACTAGCATTAAAACTGCATGAGTCTGTTCCTAGGGGTATACTTGCACTTGTATATGTACATGTACACAGGGTGTATACAGAATCTCTTATGATGACTTTGTTTATAGCATGTTCAGTAGAAGACAAGTTAAATAAATTATATTTTATATTAAGTTGATCACTCGAGGGACTGTAACAAACCAGTCAACATATGGAGGTGGTCAACGTAAGGAACTAGGCCTGCTGTAATGATGAGTACATGTGGTGCATGTCGGTCTGTGAAAGTTAGGTCAACTTTAGGAGGTGGTCAGTGGTGGCACTCCTGTGGCCACATGGGATAGGCAGCATGTAGTCCCACAAGGTGCTGCAACACCCTGAGCAGGGCTCCTGAGTTGTGTACCTTGGCAGCCCTGAATAGGATTGGTGGTGGGATTCAGAGTTTAAAAGTAGGCCATGGCTGGGCATGATGACTCACACTTGTAATCCTAGCACTCTGGGAGGCCAAGGCAAGAGCAAGATCCCATCCCTACAAAAAATAAAATAATTAGCTGGGAGTTGTGCAGGGCACCTGTAGTCCCAGCTATCTAGGACCTGAGGCAGGAGGATTGCTTGAGTCTAGGAATTTGAGGCTGCAGTGAGGCGTGATCGAGCTATTGCACTTTAGCCTGGGCAACAGAGCAAGACTCTGTCTCTTCCCAAAAAATGTATAAAAACTCCTAAAACACTCTCCAGCATTTGGGTTTAATACATTTTGGCTGTTATTTCTAGGTAGAGCATGGAAATATGAATGATTTCTTTTTATTGTTTTCTTTATTTTCCATCTTTTCTGCAATTGACATGTGTTATTTTTACTGTATGTCGATATATCTATATATTTTAGAAAATATATGTAGATTTATAGATTGACAATACTCATCCATTGTAAGAAATTGGAGTAAAGGGGTCTTAGGGAGGCTCCCATTTAACAGGTAAGGAGAACGAGATCTTAGCTCTCTCACACTGCCTAGTAAAATAAGCACTCAAATACTTATGGATTGGTTGAGTATTATGTATTTATCTCTCTACAAATAATGTTTGGACGATAGCAGCCAATACGAGATTCACTTGAGCCACACAAATAAGTGGTGACAAAATAATTTATATGTTGACCTATTAGGACATAGCATGTTTTAATGTGTTAATATTAGATTAATATGGGCCCTTAAAAAAAAATCTGATAGCTCTATGGTAATTTAAATCTTTAGCAAGTAAGTTGAATGCCAAATAATAAACCTTCTAATCACATATTTAAGATTCAAGAGGTGAAAGAAAGCCCCAAAGGAACATTTATAGCATTCAACTGAGTGAAGAGTGTGCTCCAGTGCACTGAACTCTTGTGACAAGGTTTTCTTTAAGGAACAAAAATCTCCACCTTGATTTGTGTCCTACAGTGGAGTTATTTCTCAAATCAGGCTGTTTCAAGGAACATATGAAACAGCGTATGGCTGTCCCTCCCATCCCAAAGCAAATGTTTGTTTTGTTGCAGTGATGGAAACATTTCCATTGGTGAAGCAAATATTTAGAGCTGAAAGAAACATTTGGGCAGCCAGGATGTGTCAAAATAGAACAGATGTCTGCCATTTAAAAACACATTTTTTAAAAAGCCACCTTGTACTTGGCTGCTGTGGTTGCAGCTACAATGGGTTAAGCAAGACGTTAGGAAGGAGCTGTGGATGTCATTCTAATCCTAGTTCCTGGGCATGGCTTTGTACCTTTGTCTGTCTTGGTTTTTCTCTTCTAGAAAAATGGAGTTAACCATTTTAAGTGATTTTGTTCAGGAGTAAGGTTTGTTTGGGTGTTTTTCCCATAAATATTTTCTTTGTTCTTAAAAGTTAATTTATCCTTTTGAATCAGAAATCTGTTCACATGGGACACAGTTCATAAGGATATGCAGTGAAAAGTCTACCTTCAATGTCTATTCCCCAGCCACTAGTCTCTCTCCACATGTAACCAGTATTACCAGTTTGTCTATGCTCTTTTTATTTCATGGGTTTAGACACAACCAGTTACATGTGTTTGTGTAGAGACAGATGCATATTCTTTTTTTTTAATATAAAGGCAATATTAAATAAATATTAATAAATAAATATACCTGTCACTGAGTTTCCCCTATGCTATCTGTATTCTTTTTGTTTTTCTCCTTTTGGGAGGATTGATTCTAAGAGTTTGCTTGTTTAAAATGTGTTGACTGGCCGGGCACAGTGGCTCACGACTGTAATCCTAGCAGTCTGGGAGGCCAAGGCAAGTGGATTGCTTAAGCTTAGGAGTTTGACACCCCGTCTGAGCAAGAGCGAGACCCCGTCTCTACTAAATACAGAAAAACTAGCCGGGTGTGGTGGCAGGCGCCTGTAGTCCCAGCTAGTCAAGAGGCTGAGACAATAGAATCACTTGAGGCCAAGAGTTTGAGGTTGCTGTGAGCCACAACGCCACCGCACTGTACTCAGGGTGACTGAATGAGACTGTCTCAAAAAAAAAAAAAAAAAAAAAAAACATTAACTGTGTCAAGTGGCAGCAGTGAGCAGCAGCTTGTCTTTGCTGTGGAGAACCCTGTGTGAAAATCCAGGTCTGTCTCTGGGGCTGGGTTGTGGGCAAGTCACTCCCCCTCTCTATGTCCCCTTTTTTGATCTATGAAGCAGAAAGGAAAAAGGGAATAGGAATTAGACCAGATAAACTCCAGTTTTTCTTCCAGTTCTGAATTTGTTTGGTTGTCAAAGGTAAGTTGATTTTTTTTGTTTAAACTAATCTTCACCACCTGTTCTGAAACAGGAGGAAGATCTAAGTATTGTTAAAAGTGTTTGTCAATTTGGCTTTTCCACCCATGCACAAACACACATTTGGTTTACCTGGCTTTTGGCATTTGAGTAGCAATGATTCCTGATTACCATTCCTGGGTCTTAAAGGATGTGGTTGTTTCGGTAGAACTTGTTCGGTGTACCGTGGGAAGGGCTGACTTCTCAGTCTGTTGCCAAAGACCTGCTGGGTCAGAGATTGCCATTTGTGACATTCGGCAACCATATTTGTCCTGCTATTAATCCTCTGGAATTGATCAAGTATTGAGTGTAACTCCTCTTCTTTTTTGTTTCTAATTTAGCAGAGAAGAATTGAAAGGGGGGGAAAAAAAACCTTTAGACTATATAGATCTAAAAATAGACATCATGGATGGTGATTGGAAACTCTCCCAGTCTTTCATCTAAGAGATCTCAATTTGTGTTACACAGAGGGGCAGCTCACTTCTGTCTTGTTCACCAGTTATACGACTCCCCAGAGAAGCTCAATAAATTTTATAGGAAAGTTTCCTCCTTATGCGGAAGGAGCTAAGCTGAATGACTGGTACGTCTGATGTAATTTAGGGCTCCAGGGGAGTGTGTCTGCCTTGTGGAATGACCTATCAAAAGTAAATGTACAGAAACTTTTGATCTTGGTTGATTTGGCTGTGTCATTGATACTACTGGGCACAGGACCCTATGACCCCAGCCTGTCTGCTTTGGAATTAAACTGCTCCCTCAAACTTGCAGTTAGGTCACTGCTAAAACAGTCCTTCTGCATGCTTCACTAGTCATGACTTTGGAGCTTGCCTACTGATGTTCTGTAGTTTCTACCACTAACCCTTTGATACCTCCAGACTTGGACTTGCTTGAGCTTTAATGTCCTTCTTCTGCCTTTCTGAGAGGCAGAAGTCCCCTGTGTTGATTTTAGGAAAGCTGGGCTGCCTTATCTTTAGACTCCAAGTGCAACAAGCCCACCAGTTTCCTTAGTCTTCTGGCTGGCAGTGAAATACATTGTGCACTGGCTTTTTACTCGGTGATTTACGCTGGGAGACGTGGTGGGGTGATAGCCAGTGTCCTTTTGTCTTTGTGTTTATTTTTCTTCCACATTTAATGTATTTAAAGGATATATTGTCTTTATGGTTCACTGGGATAAGGAGAGATTGGTGCAAGTTTTAATGAGACATCCCTCAGCGCTCTGTGTTGAGATGAAAATTATCTTCTTGGTTAGATATCTTTCTTTCTTTCCTTAGGTGGCAGAAGGCAGTATTTTGCTGCTTTTCAAAACAGCATTTCCACCTAACGATTTTTGGAAGGATACTGAGAGGACATGCAGTTTCAGGACATCATCAGCAACTTTTCCTCCTGTTGTTTGAACTTGCCTCATTTAAGGAGAAGGGAAAGTCTCCCACCTTGTTCTTGAATCTACATATCAACAACGAGATGGTGGGAACCAGCCCCCCATCAGATCAGTTTTTATAGAAACTCTTTCATTCAGGATGATGACATTTGGAACTAGTTTTCTCAAAAACTGTTTCTGCTGTTTGGGAATAGTTAACCAGTAGAGAATAAAGCATTTTGCTTATCTGCTTAATATTTTAGCCAAATGAATTAGACAGGTTGGGGGGCTGGGGAGGGGGATAAGAAAGTGGGTAGGGGAGGCCCCATAAACAAGGTGATATATAATATTTTTTTTGTTCTCCTTTTAAATAAATACCGATCAGCTTTATGTTCAGAGACAATAGGAGCCGTTGGCTTAAATTTGCAGTTTACTGTATTTATGGCTGTAATATCAAGGTGCTGCCGTCGTAATTTCATGCCCCAATGAGAAGAGCAAGGTCGAAGCAAATGCTTCCATCGGCATCTGCTAACACACTAACTCATAAACAAGGCCCGGCTGGATCAGGTGGCACGGAATAATACAGGCTAATGAAATACAGCACAGCTTTCCATTACTGTTAGTTTTTACAGTGTCGTCATTACGTGTAATTTATGTTTAAAAAATTCAATTTTATACAAGGCACTGGGAAATAGGGGTCTACAGGTCATCCAACGACTTTTAGAGGCTCTGAGAGTCCTTATTGTACTCTACTGTTCCAACAAAATGTTAATAAAATAAAATAAAAATACTTTTTCCCTCTCCCCTCCTGGCACCTTTTCTGTGAGAGAGTTGATTTTTCTTTTAATTTAGTGAGTATTTTTAGCCAGCTGTCCTCTCCGCCTCATCTTCTTCCAGAGTGTACCGGGCAGATAAGTACTTGTGTTGTGAGAGGTGACCCCTGCTTAGTCTCCACGAGTCCCAGATGAATCGCCCCAGTCTCGGAAACAGAAGGACGGTGAGGGTGGGGGAGGAAGATGTCTGAGTTGCCAGCCCTGCACTGTCACCCTTTGCCACTGTTCCTCCAGCCCTGTCCCTACAATCCCAGTCAGTGTCAGACTCCAGATTTTGATTATAAAACTTGGGCTGGGCCCGAAGGTACTGCCAGGCATTCATTACCTTGCTCATTTTCAAACTATCCCTCACCTTCCTGTCCTGGTTGTTGTTTGACCTGAGAGTTGTAGAGAGTACTGCTGTCTCCTGTCATCGGTCTTTCTGCTTCATCTGCACCAGGCCAGGCCTGGCGGCAGTGCCCAGTGGTCACTAGGGACAGCACTGAAGTTACTCATTCTGAGAAGCCCTCGCATAGCCTATCCCATGGGAAAAAGACAGCCCTCGGGGGTGCCAGGTTTGGGAAGGACCCTGGGGCATCACACTCACATCACAGCCAGTGCCATGCAGCTCGCAGAGTCAGTCAGTTTGGTTTTGTTTGCATTTTAACAGGAACCTTGAGGGGAAAAAAGGAAATTAATCTTCTAGGGGATAAAAATAGGCAGGTATGGCAGCCCTGCGGCCACACAGTTCAGATGCTGCGGTGGTGACCTGCAGGTTTATTAATGTATAGGATAGAGGTCACCTGTTCTGTTCTTTTGAAAGAAGCCCATCCTGAAGAAGAAATCCTGGCCCAGCTTCTACACGGGGTGAAGGGAGCAGCTTTGGAGCTTTGTGGAAGTAGACCCAGAGAATTGAAGGAACAAGACGTCTACCTCGATTCGAGTGCACAAGATCTTCACCCAGAGAATTCGGTTTGAATTGAGAGTTCTCAGTTTTGCAGATCGGGTGAAGTGGAACTTTCTACCCGTCCCCAGAGTCAGAGCCCAGTGTCCTGGGCCTCTGGCTTGTCTCTCACAAGCTCCCTCGTATGCTTTCTCCTCCTCTTGGCTACAGCTAGTGAGTGGTGGGACTAACGGGCAGGACTTGGTCAGTGTTATTGTCAGCGCTGCACACTGGGTGGTGGGGAGCCGCTAGCTCTTGAAAATTGCTGAGTGGCAGAGGAGAAGTCACAGAAGAATCTCTTGATGCCCCATGCTGTTCGTGTCCAGTAATTCCAGTAATTCATCCCAACTAAAAGAAAATTCTAGGCTTTATTAAAATTGACTGATTCTTCCAAAGGCAGCAGCCAAAGGAAGACTTGGGGCAGACAGGGAGGGGAAGAGATCGCGCACCGCGGGACGGGAAGCCCTTTGCTCCCATCTCCCTTCTGCTCAGCCCCTGCTCAGTCCCTCTGCGGTGAGATGATTCCTTGCAGATAGCAATCAGCTAGAAGGAAGTGTGTGTCTAATTTGCATGAGATTATTTAAAACAAAAAAAAAAAGGTCTGCATTAGTCAGGGTGATGGTAAACAACGCAAAGAGATGCCTTTTATAATATAGTGTGTGCCTCAGCTTTCAGAGCCAAATATAATTCACTTACAATTGGCAGTTTCCTTTATTATTCCTTTTAACCTTTTGGATTCTGCAAGGACTCAGTCTAAGATCTGCACTCTTTATCTCAGCAAGGCTGGGAAAGATGGAGCTAGGGCATCCACATGTCTCATGTGTGTGTCCTATGGCAACACCTTGTCCTGAAGGCAGGGTCATCTCAGCCCCAAGAGCCGATGAGTGGGGAGATAATAGGTTATGATCTGGAGAGAGGTCAGTGACCCCTGCTTAGTCTCCGTGAGCCTCACATGAATCACTTCAGCTGAGGACATTCCATTGGAAGAGGATGCTTAGGGATGTGTAGGTGCCAGTCTGTGAGAGTGCTTGGATTTGATTCGGGTTAGAATGATAGAACAAGACCAGCACAAGGATATTTTACCTTGTCACTCTAGTATTGTTCAAAAGTTGTCCAGGTGTTATTGCAGATAGGAGCCAGGGAGTAAGTTCCTGTGTTGTTTCCATATTGCCTCAAGGCTTGGCACCCATAGCACATTGGTAACGGCACCAGCCACATACACCAATGGTGATGGTTTCGAACCTGGCCCAGGCTAACTAACCAACAATGACAACTGCAACAACAACAAAACCTAGCCAGGTGTTGTAGTGGGCACCTGTAGTCCCAGCAGGCTGAGGCAAGAGAATCTCTTAAGCCCAAGAGTTTGAAGTTGCTGTGAGCTGTGACGCTACGGCACTCTATGGAGGGTGACACAGTGAGACTCTACCTCAAAAAATATATATATATCGCCTCAAAACAATATTCTTTGGCTCATGAGAGCGCCTAGGCTGGGGATGGGAGAAGAAAATTTAATCCTTCTCTAAAGCTCTTTATTGAGATTGAAGACTAGAAATGCAAGTTCTGAATCTTGTCATGTAATGTTTTATACATCTTTGGTAAAGTGGAAAGTCACCAGGCTGTGGAGGAAGAGCCTTGGGTTGTCATCAGCATTACCATTCTCTTGGACCAACAGGACGTGGGCTACCTGTGTTTTTAATTGGTTAAAATGAGGGCAATGACTGGGATAATGGTCCAGCTCTGAAATTTTATTGTTCAGTGAGATTTAAAAAAAAAAGAAGAAGAAGAAAAAGTATTCATTTATTGTAACTAAATCTAAACCCTGACTTTCCTAGAGAACAAGGGCTATCAGAATCCCAGCCAGGGTAAATTTAGAGCATCAAATGATAAGGTCTCTGCAAAACAAGTACTTGGAAGAAGTGCTGATGCCCTTTAAACTGTGGCCTCACCAGCGGGCTCAGCTGTGATAGTGCAAGGAACATGTTTTATTAGGAAAATAGGCTTTGTAAAAGCTCAGGGCCAGAGGGCAGAACAATAGGCAGGGAGTCCTTTCCCTTTAACCAGCTCTGGCTCTCAGGGCCGCAGCACAGCCTGTAACTTACTGTATATTTCCCCAGTGTTAAACATTATCGTACTTGTTTATATTTGAAAGAGCCAAAAGGGAAAATGAGAATGCAACTGAATGCTCCTTTTGGGAAAATTATCCTCATTTGCAGCCAGTGGCTGACAAGGCACACGAACCACCAGGTTTATAAAATTCCATAGTGTCCCAGTGACCATCAGCCTGTGCTGACAGCGCAGATGCTGCTTGCTCCTTTAATGGCTGATTATGAACTGGTTAAAAGAATGTCTTTCTTGCTAAGATTCTGAAAGGGGTTCCTTTCCTATTTGGTAGGAGTGGTTGGAGTCACTTTGTGGGCCATAGCCCAAGACGGGGAGTGTGTTCTGGGTTTCTGCCTGGCTAGCAGGGTGTCCTGTCTGTTCTTCTTGGCGGTGAAATGGTGGGTAAAGCAATCCCTTTGCAGCAAGCTGGGGAGTCAGAGAGGAGGAACATACCCTGTCTACATCACTGAACTTGTGCTTTTGCTTTTGGAAGGTGGTAAGTGCCAGTAAGTGATCCACCTTGAACCCCGGAAGCATCTTCACCCTCCAGTCTGCGGAGAGCAGAGTGCCACCCCCCAGACTCCCCAGTGATGTAACCTTGCTGCCTCTGGCCAGCTCTGCTGTGAGAAGAAGCAAAAGGGGGGAAGAGCTGCAGTTTTAAATGGGGACGGACCTTAACTGCTCAGGGCAGAGAAGGAAAGAAGGGGTCCAGGGCCATTTAGACTAGTTCGGGCATTCTCCCTTGAGCGGTTGTGGTAGGACACACAAAGTTCAGCTCACGCATTGGTACAGCGCAGGGCAGAGCTGCACTCTAAAGCATTAATGGGCACCATCTATTAGCCCCTAGGCACGGAGTAGGAGGCATCATGCTTTTGAAGATGCTGATCCTCAGAACCTCCTTGTACTTCATCTACCCCCAGGGGCAGATATACCATGCTGTGGGCCTCTAATGGAGAGCTGCCGACCAGATGTGGAAAAGCTCTCGGCTCTAGTTTAAAAGCTCTGTGTTGCGGCTTGACTGGATGTTGGGATTCCCGGAACAGCATGGACTGGCCGAGTGGTCTTTTGCAGAGTAGCAGTGACCTCCCAGCCTCCTTTCCTAACCCTTAACAACTAGAGCACCTCTGTGCACACAGCTGCTTTCCTGAGTTGCCCCCAGGACAGTTCTCATACCTGGGCACCACACTTCACTCCTATATTTTGGGTTGATCGATGCCTTCCTCTTCCAAGAGTCAGTGTCCCCAGTCGGCCTCAAACCCGTTGAACACATCCCAGCTGTGTGCCCGCTGGAAATGTGGTCTTCATGGGGTTTTCACTTGCCTTTTATTCTTCCATGGGCAAATCCTCTCCACATGTTATAGCCACTGCAGATGGCGCCCTGCTATTTCCTGATGTCCCCTGTGCTTTGTGGTTTAGTGTTGGGAGGATTAAAAAAAGAAAAAAGGGAAAAGGAAAACTAGCCAAAGGCGATATAGGCAGTCTATGATAGGCTGGAGTAATAACCATCTGAAAGTTTGGGCCTGGCCTTGTTTTGATCTGTTTTCTTGTTTTATTTTCTTCTTCACATTCTATATCCCATTCATACTAATCACAGTCGGTCCTGATTTTTCCTTTTATTTCTGCATTTGTCATAAAATAAAGCAAATTATTCCCGTCTTTGGAAACGATCTAGACTAATTAGTCATCTCACCCAATAATTAGTTTTTTGTTTCCCTGTCTGTTTTCATGCATTATTGTTAGTTTTTTCCCCTCTTTTTTTTAACACCATTACAGATTAAAATGAGCCACATTTGCAGTTGATGGTATCTTTTTTCAGGGGAAGAATGGAGAATTGCAGTACCGAGCGACTTCAAAAGCAGCAATAAACCCAAGGATAAATTAAGGAAATTGAATGAGCCACATTTGGAAGCAGTGTTGAGGCTAATATTCTGTCGCTTAAGGTTAAATTGCAACTGAGAGAGGTTCGGGAGAATCCGAAATCGGGAAGGCAACTTACTAGGATGCTAGTCATTCTGTGTGTAGGGCCTTTTCTCGGTGAAGATTTTGTTGCAGCCATGGACATTGGCAAAAAGTACTTACCTGCAGTTATGTTCGTTTCTTCCCAGGCTTGACAGATGAAGAGATTGATTTGGCTTTCCAGCAGTCGGGCACTGCAGCTGATGAGCCTTCGTCCTTGGGCCCAGCCACACAGGTGGTTCCTGTCCAGCCCCCTCACCTCATTTCTCAGCCATACAGTAAGTCAGCCGCTCAGACTCCAACTTAACCTTGGTTGGGATTCAGGACTCTGGCCAAAGATTAGTGTTTTGCATCTCTGAGACTTGCCAACCCGGAGGAAACTAAGAACAGTAGAAAAATCTCTCTGATTTTCCTAAATCAGACACACCCAGATCTTCTTAAAGATACTTTTTAACTAAGTGACAAAGGTATAAGAAGAGACAAGGGACCAGAACACACAAGTTTATTGGGTTGTTGCAAAGTATTTTGGAATCATAAAACTACTTACCGGTTCAGTTTCCATTTTCTTGTGAGTGCTTTTGAATGTTACTGTTTCACTAATAACAACATGAACATCTTCTAACTCATGACTGCATTCTTGTTTGCTCACTGAAATAACTTGTCTTCCAATTTTATTTTTTAAAGTTAATATTTGTAGGTTTTAGCCAGTCTTTCCTTTCTTCCTTCCCTATCCTGGCTGTGCCATGTATATTCATGCAGTAGCAGTCTGTTACAAATTTCAGGTTAAAATGTAAAGGTTCTTTTTGAATGCTTAATTTATTTGTTATGTGAGATCATGACCCACAAGAGGTTTTTGTAGATTTTAAATGAAAGCAACTGTAGGAATAAACTTTCTTCACTCTGGTAATAAACCTCTATCTCAAATACAGCTAGAATCTCTTCTTTAAGTTATATATAAAAAGTTTAAAAAGGTTAAAATTGGCTCCAAAGCTATGGAAAATAGCTCAATTTTGTTTTCTTTAGTGTAACTCAGCATTGGATCTATTATCTTTCCAAATGCCTTTTCTATAATTGTCTTCATTTTAATTGTCTATCTCAGAAGTTTTATTTTTTCAAAAAATGATTTAAAACTGGCTCAGCGCCTGTGGCTCAACAGGCTGAGGCACCAGCCACGTACACCTGAGCTGGCGGGGTCGAATCCAGCCCAAACCCGCCAAACAACAATGACGGCTGCAACCAAAAAATGGCCGGGCGTTGTGGCGGGCACCTGTAGTCCCAGCTACTTGGGAGGCGGAGGCGGGAGACTCGCTTGAGCCCAGGAATTGGAGGTTGCTGTGAGCTGTGATGTCACAGCACTCTATCCAGGGTGACAGCTTGAGGCTCTGTCTCAAAAAGAAAAAAAAAAGATTTAAAACAGTGTGATATTTCAGATTTTAAAGGGTTTATTTTAAAACAACAGATTTCTCTTTGCTCCCACAACACGGAGCGTGAAGTGGCCTTCTTCCTCTCATTCCCCTTTGTTTTCAGTTGTCTGTTGCAGCAGGGCAAGAGGGACCAACACGCCTCTCTTCCCTGTACTTGCAGGGGCAGCCGGTGGGTTAGAATCTGCTTCGTGTATCATGGATCTCAGTTAGATATCTCCTTTTTCTTTTCTTTTTTTTTTTTTGCAGTTTTGGCTGGGTCAGGTTTAAACCTGCCACCTCTGGTAAATGGGGCCGGCGCCCTACAGATATCTCCTTCTTTTGCCCTCTGGATGAGGCTGAAGGGGTGAGGCCAGGGAGCACTGACTCCAGGGTATCTGTCCGTCAGTACCTTCCTAACCAGCCTCTCTGGGGAGCAGAGCGTCACTGGCCAGCACTGGATTGTTTTGGGGCTGTTGGGTCAGATCTGTGACTAGGCAGCTTCAACCCATTTCTCCTTCCCAACCAGCATTCTTTCCAATCTATTGGGTTTGCTTTGTGTCTTAAACCTACTAACATGTTTCTTTTTAACCAAAGGCTAAGTCTCTACACTGTTTCTTTAGTTGTGTCCCTGGGCCCAGCCATGTAATGGGATTTGTTGAGGATAGGCAGTGGCAGCTGGGGTATAGAATTTTCTAAGAGGCACATCTGTTCTATTCCAGCTGTTTCTTCCCATGTCTTAATACCAAACAGTTCTCTCGTCTACTTGGAAGCTTCTTACTCAGACAAATTATTCTGGTTAGTCACAGAGTTGGCCTAAGATGTCACATGTTTACCTCCTTTCTATAGGCAAAAAGAGTTAAACTGTTTTTCTTCTGAAAGAGGCAAAAAAATGGGGTGGGGAGGGCAGTTCAGTCATTTAAACCATTCTCATGTCCAGAAAACTCTGAGAAAAAGCATTACCTGCTGAAGTATTTAGGTAGGCAGGTGTATTTTAAAGAGTTTCCCAGCCCTAAAAATAAAATATATCTTCTTAGAGACAGACTTCTTCCTGCTTTGACACTTGTATAAAAACAATGATAATGGTAATTTTAAATACCTGAAGTTTTTAGTTGTCACCGTTGAGCTTCATTCTTCTTGTACCGTTACATTGCTCCTTTCAGCTACGGGGGCAACTACCTCTTCACTTCTGTACTTTTGCCAAGAGGTGTCAAAACTGCTTAAAAAAAAAAAAAAGATTGATTTTTATTAATAAATAGAAACAAAACTTTGCATGACTGATAATAAAACTGATAAATGACATTTGAATTACTTGTAGCGGTAATTTATTACATAAAATATCTTTTATTTGACATGCGATTAGTTGCTAGAAGCATCACTCAATCTGACTAGTTTAAACATGCTCTAAAATGAACCCCAGTAAAAACCAGGGCTGTCTGCTGCTGGCGTTATGAAATATACTAATCCTGGAGTGAGGAAAAAAATCTGACTTTAAATATTTAAATGATTAATTGGGTTTATATATTTTTTTTACCTTTCTAACCCCCTTAATTACAAGCAAACTCAGGGGAGTTTCTGAACTAGGTGTGCAATCTGCATGCTTATCACTGAGGCATTGTCTGCGTCCGGGAGGGATTTATGGCCTCCGTTCATGTGTATTCCTGCCGATTTTGACATCTAGATCCCTGCAACCTTTCCTTCCCGTTTCTTGGCTTTTTAAGGACATTCTGAGCCAAGCCTAGAAAATGGATTTCTGTGGGCCCATCCCTACATACTTATGTCTCAGGATAGGGTAGCTTTTCTGAGATCACCCCATGGAGCCCAGTGCTCATAGAGCGTCACCTATGGACTTGCTGGCCCTGAGGCAGATGTGCCCCCGGGCACGTCTCTTGATATTTCTGTTCTTTGGTGAACGTGGTTGACCTTGGGATGCTAGTAAATGCCAGTGTCAGCAAAGAGAACGCAGCACCTGCCAGAGTGGTACCACTTTGATTCTTCGTGGTTTATTAAGCACTGAATGCCCAGGACTGTATCACATGAAAGACACAAAACATAATCTTAAAGAATCTTGCCCATTCTTTGGGAAACATAAGATAAACTCTTAAGAAAAGAATAATATATGACATTGTGGTTTAATGCCAAAGTTAATTATACAGACAAGAAATTCTATAAGAATACAGAAAAGAGAAAAATTAATGTGGGCTGAAAAAGTCAGAGAAGGCTTTTATGAAAGTAGTGGGAGGTTGACATCAAGGGAGAAGCTTTGTGTCACCTGGTGTAAGAGCAAACCAGTGTTCTCTGGGCTTAAAAGAAAGTTGGTAGAGTTCATGAAAAGACACACTGTGGTTGGGGGGGGAGATTTTACATTCCGTTTCCTATTCTGGTTTCTTTTTGTTTGACTTTGGGTTGGGAATCAGCATGTGTGTGTACGTGCAGGCCTGGCATAGTCCCAAACTTAGGGTCCTGATAAGTGCTGGATTGACTCATACCCAGCTGATTTGTCTTCTTTCCTTCCAGGAAGACACAAAACCAGGTAGCTTTGAGATAAAAGCAGGGCTAGTAAAATTTTCTGGATAATAATATTTTCTTAGGCTTAAACCCCCCCCCCCCACTGTCTTTAATAAAGAGTTTAAGTCCCTTCAAAGACTGACCTGTAACCTCAGGTGCCTCTTCTTAAAATAAGATGTCAGTGTCTGAGGCTCGTGGAAGGCTTGAATCCTTTGGAGATCCTGAGAGGGACAGAGTTGTCAATTTGCTTTTTTGTAGCCCTGCTTAGTAGCAGGTGCGTCTCGCTGGTTCCCTTAATTCACCAGGCAGCAGTTGAACTGGACTCCTGCGGTGTGCGGTGTGCGGTGTGCCAGGCCCTGTGCGGGACCCTGGGTGAAGAGATTAACGAGGTCTCCAGTTGCTCCTGTCTGGGAGGAAAGGCAGTTAAGCAAACACAGCAGTGCCTGTGAGGTGCGCCCAGGTGAGTAAGGTGGCACCAGCTGGGAAGGGAAGCTTCAGAGAGCAGATGTTCAATTGGGTCTGGGGGATGATTGGTTCAGCCCTCAGGCAGGATGGACAAGGAGTGTTCCAGGCTAACATCATGAACTTAAGAAACTCTGGGCCATGCAGTACACATGGGAAGTATCAGAAGAGACAGCTGGAGCAGGGTGGCCTGGTCACCCTGACGGAGGACAACTAAAAGCACAGTGATGCTTCACATTGAAATGTATTATCTAGTTATTTTTGAGGTCATGTTGCATAGTTGGCCATATTATCCTTAGACTGATATTGACATTATTTCTATCATCTAAGCCAGGGGTCCTCAAACTATGGCCCGTGGGCCACATGCAGCCTGCCGAGGACATTTATCCATATCCAGCCTCCCGGGTGTTTTTGCTGCCGGTACCTGTCCTGCTTAGCAGCCAACTAATCCCAGGCAGCAGTGTGCATGTGTGGAATGTGCACCGCACTCTCCAACTCCCCTCCTTCTCTCTGTCTCTCAACTCCTCTCTCAGTCTCAAGTGAGACCGAGACTTGTGGTCAGAGGAGTTACAAGCTTGCCTGTGCAGAGCCTGCTGTTGCCTGAGGATCGAGGTAAGAACAAGTTAGGATTTATTGTTTTTGAAGTTAGAAGGTCTTTTTTTTTTTTTAAATTTTGCAGTTAGGGCCTTTTTTTGCAGTTAAGGGGGACCTTTTTTTCCTGAAGTTAGGAGGTCTTTTTTTTTTTTTGCAGATAGGGGATGCCTTTCTTTTTCATTTTAAATATTGTATTTGTATTTGTTCCCATTTTGTTATTGTTGTTGTTTGTTTGATTTTTGTTTTTTGCAGTTTTTGGCCAGGGCTGGGTTTGAACCCACCACCTCTGTTATATGGGGCCAGCGCCCTATTCCTTTGAGCTACAGGCACCGCCCCCATTTTGTTTTTTTACTTCAAAATAAGATATGTGCAGTGTGCATAGAAATTTGTTCATAGTTTTTTTTTTTAAACTATAGTCTGACCCTCAAATGGTCTGAGGGACAGTGAACTGGCCCCCTGTTTAAAAAGTTTGAGGACCCCCGATCTAAGCAGATGCCACATGAGGACTCAGCAAGGGCATCCTGGGGGGTGTTTGCCTGAGGCGTTTGTCCCTGTAATCCCCTGTCACCTTTATATGGCCAGCTCATCGCTGCTCTTCAAGTTGGGTCCAGCATCTTGACAGCACTAGGTGGTCTTTGCAGTTTCCGCTGTGACTTGAGTAGAGGTTCTCAGTGGACCACTCAGTGCCCTGCTCCCCCTACACCACACCAAAACATTTACTTCAGTGTCTTCTCTGTTATGAGTTCTGAGCCTTTTTTGTTTTAATCTGATGGCCTGAGGCTCTGACTGAGCAGGTGTTCTAGCAGTCTCAGGAAATGGCTAAATAGTGGTGGTTTATCCTCTGCCAGGCTGCGTGGAATAGCATTGAGCTGCCCTGGTGGCCAGGCAGTGAGACGGCCCCCATGCATGGCCTGTGCGGGCTGCTCTGGGCAGACTGTGGAAGCAGTAGGGGCAGGCCTTGCTTCTAGGAGTCACTGTTTGTCATAGAGGGATGCCCAGTGCCTGGGGAAGGACAAAGGAGACGCACCGTGTACCCTGTTTTGGTGGGCATGTTGAGAGTTTTCAGAGCCTGGAAACCAAGGACCCTTCCAGAATGCCAGTCTAACGGAAGGCTTTCTGGTGTGGGCAAGACTTGAACTGGCTTTGAGGTCAGTAAACTGGGACCAAACCTAAGATAGCAAGGAGGCCTGGGGCCAGGGAGGCCTGAGTGTGAGCGAAACCGAGGTGACTAAACAGAAGACGCGTGTGTGTTCCCGTCAGGAGGTAGACTAGGAACTGTCACTTCTCTCTCCCACTTTTCTCTGCCCCCCATTTCTCTCTCTCCCTCTCTCTCCCCTCTCTCACTCTCTCCATCTCTGTCTCTCTCTGTCTCATCTTTCTCTCCCAGCTCTCTCCCCCACCTTTCTCTCTTTCTCCCCCACTCTCTCTCCCTCTCCCATCTCTCTCTTGCTCCCATCTCTCTCTCTCTCTCTCTCATTTCTTTGCTAGTTTAGAGAAAAATCTCATTTTTTGCTACATAAAAAAGTTACTGGTTTGTTTGTAAAGAAAATATTTCTCTAAAATTTCGGAGAAATTGTGTCTGTCTTCTGCTGTCCTCATCGCTGGTCTAGATTAGCAAGTGTTCTGTCCATTTTGTTTCCTGTGTGTGGTTCCTGCCAGAGTCACAGGGAGGAACTTCACAAAGCTGTCCTTTCCTTAGGCTTCTTAGTAGGAGTTTTAGGTGTTGCTGGTGGTTGGGATTACGGCTGTGCTGACTGTGTGTTTTGTAAAATCAGCTACAGATAAGAGAAAACTCAAACCAAGAGTGGTTTGACAATTTCCTTTGTTACGTAAATGTAGGCAGTCCAGCCTTCAGGGACCGGGCTCTGCCTCATTGTTCTGCGTCCCTGATGCCTGGCTGGCATCTGTCTTGTGGTCCAAAGTGTCCTGTCTGCCATCCAGCCAGTGAGAGGGGAGAGAAGGAAAGAGAAGAGCAGGCCACCTTCTAAGGGCACTTCTTGAAAACTGCCCGGGTCATTTCCACTTTCACCCTCTTGGCCGGACCTCAGCACACAGCCATCCCCGTCCACAAGGAAGGCTGAGAGTCACAGTCCTCATTCCACAGGGCATGTCGTCAGCTTTGTACATCCCATGGAAAGTTGAGTTCTGATAAACACTAAGTTCAGGTAATGGGTGCCTCTGGACTGGGGAGGAACACAGTAGCTCCAGTGGTACTTGGAAAATTTTAGCTGGTAAATTAGGTGGGTTTAGAATTGCTAATTTTATTATAGTTCTATGTCATATTCTTGTATATATATCAAATATTCAGGGTACATTTTTACAAGTGGCATTAGCATTCTCAGGTCTTGCTTCTCCCCTTGATCTCAGCTGTTAATGGAGCAGAGAGAGAGTGTCCACACCGCTGGGTGGGGTTCTGTCACTGCTGACTTCCTTTAGCTTCTTAACAAATCCCTAAACAAACTTTATTTATTTATTTATTTATTTTTGAGACAGAGCCTCAAGCTGTCACCCTGGATAGAGTGCTGTGGCATCACAGCTCACAGCAACCTCCAATTCCTGG
>CAUYON010171631.1:0-37801 GCA_963573935.1 Arctocebus calabarensis
CTTCACATACAATCTGAGATATTTTTATCAACCTGATTGACATAACATTCATGAGATTTTCTCATTTACTATGTGAAAATATTTTAAAAACTACTTGAAGACATTGGGAAGTGAACAAAGCAGGAAGATGACAGTGGGACCTCATATCTACATGGAGGAAATAGTAATAAATGAGTTTCTCATTGTCTTCACTTTTAGCCTGAGGAGAGGCCCCAGTTACAGTATTAGGGTGGAGGCGCAAAATTCAGAAAGAACCTAACAGATTTACTGGCTTTAAAAACCAGAAAGTAAAGTCTGAGGCAATCACAGCAGCTAGAAAGTGAGGGGGAAATCAGAAATGATAAAGCTGTAGATTAATGAGTCCTAAACGTCTGGCTTACTTTTGCACCATGTATACATAGGACAGAGTTCTAGTATCCAGGATAAATCTAGAAAAAAAAACCATGAATCAATATTTCTGAATTTGGGGTATGAGTTCACACAAATCATCGTTTTGCAAAAAAAAAAGAATTAAAATTAGTATGCTTCAAAGAAATTTATAGTCTCCACAATATATCAACCAGAAAGTACAGAATACAAAAAAAAAAAAAAAATCACTGAACTTATGAAGAGGTAGGAAAACATGACCCATATTCAAGAGAAAAGGTAATCAAAGAAGAGCAACACCAAGACAATCAGAAATTTAAATTGTCAGACAAAGATTTTTAAGCAGCTTTTATAATTATACATAAGGAGAAAAAGAAAAATGTGTTCATATATAAAATATAAAATATATCAACCAAAAATAGAAATTACTAAAAAGAATCACAGGGAGAATCTAGTACCTGAAAATACAATAGCTATAAATTTCACTAGATAGGCTTAACAGCAGGTTGTTAACCTGTAAGAGAGGCAGTAAACTTGATATATCACTAGAAATAATCCAATCAAGAGGAGAAAGAGAGGAGTAAAAGAGGACTAAAAATAAATTAATAAATAAACCAGTTTACTCAGTGGTCTTTGAGGAAAAGAGAGGTAATGAGCAAAGAAGGAAATAACTTCTCTTAGAATATCATGAACATGACTGAGCTTATGGGTTCCTGATAAAAACTCTTACGGGTTTGTATTAAAAATTTGCATTACTTGCCTGGTATAAAAACTAATTCATTTTGGAATTAGTTTGCAATTTTCTAAGACACTTAGTGGTCACAGAAAGCTCCATCTGAAGCAAAAATAAAAATTTTCTCTAGATGAATCTATGTTTAGTCATGCCCCAACAAATAACAAGGAATACTTTTCTAAGGAAAAATGATTAATACCACCAAAACCACAAATAAGTCAAAAATAAAAAAGCAATAACTCTTGGGCATGAGCAAGAGTTAGTTGAAAAAGCAGGGGGAAAATCAGACTGACGATGTCTACAGATACTGGAATTCTCAGGCTCAAAATATAAAAGTTGTATATTTGATGATTTCAAAGAAATTTTTAAAATTTGAATGTGATTACAGAGCAAAATACCATAAAAATTAGCCAAATACTGGAACAAAATGTAAATATAATCACTATAACTAAATATAATAATGTAAAATAATAAGTCAATATATAGGATCAATGTCATTTTTTATTAAGCTCAGGGAAGTATTAGAAAACTGGAAGATAGATCCCAAGAAATTATTCAGATTTTCAGCACAGAAAAACCATAGGAAATAGGACAGGGTGAGATTATCCACATATACACACACATATATATGTATATTTTACATGTATATAATTTACTTCCCAAGAGCAAAAAAGGAAGCCACTATACAGTGAAATACTAATTCAGTTTGCTAAAAAAGAACACCTAGTAACCTAGGAACTTAAGTAACCAGGTTCTACAAATGGCAAGAATATGTTTTGAAGAAGAAAGGTGAAATAAAACTACTTTCAGAACATCTAAATTTAGAATATTTTCTACTGACTGAACCTAACTAATGGAAATTCTTCCAAATGTACAGGTAAAAGGGAAAGGATTACAGATGACAGATGGAAGAAATAAAATAACAAAATAACAGAAATTGGTGGATATGTGAGTAAATCTGAAAAGATGTTCTGGTTATCAATTGTTCATAAAATCACCCTAAACATAGAGGCAGAAAGAAGTGACACTGTTATTATGTTCATAGAATCTGTGGAACAAGAATTCAGACAAGATACTACAGGGATAGCTTATCTCTCTTCCAAGCTTTCTGGAGCCTCAACTCGAAAGACCTAAATGGCTAAGCTGACTTGAACAATAGGAGACTGGAATCATGCAGCGGCCTCTTCACCTCCATGT
This sequence comes from Arctocebus calabarensis, assembly GCA_963573935.1. NCBI lineage: Eukaryota > Metazoa > Chordata > Mammalia > Primates > Lorisidae > Arctocebus > Arctocebus calabarensis. The sequence continues at coordinate 2,297 of CAUYON010171631.1, forward strand.
CTCTGGTGTTTTAATTGGTGTGACTCAAAATCTGCGATCATCTGGGACTGCATTTTGGAGAGAATGCACATAACTTCTCCATGCGTTATGGACTTTGAAAGGATGTATCCAGGAAGGAATACCAGGAAAATAAATGTGCCAAGACATCAAAGGAAAATCTCAAGACTTTTTCCTAAGGTAAGCTAACCTGTCACTGAATACTACTCCTGTCACATATTGCCAAACGAGTTACTAACTAGCCCATAATCAAAGGGAAGGTAACTAATTTTCACCTCTCCAGGGTGAAGTGGCAAGATCACAACCTACAATGGACAAGTAAAAATAATGTCATGTGTTCCAAACACAAAGCAGAACCACAGTAATATATTGTAAGGAAAGCATATATGTCAGATGAAAGGGTGTCTGGCATTAAAATATCTTAAAGTCCTTGCGTTATTTCAGAAAACACTAAAAATATCAATTAAACTTAGAGCTTGATAATTTATGTATGCATTTGTAGTGTTAACCAGTAAAGGAAAAGAAAGAGAGTAAATGCATTTCAAAATCTGATAGGGAAAAGTGGAATTAAAGAACAAAAAATAAAACTTAATTCAAAACAAATTGAAGAAATACATAGAAAGAGGATATAAATAGCAAGCACAGAGAAGGTAATATAAATACCATATTTGGTAAGTACTATGGGGTTAAATTCTCCAACTAAAGAGAAAAAATGAAAAAAAATGGAGAAGCATATAATAAACCAAAATCCAGTTACGCATTGTCTATAAGATATAGACTAAAAACATAAGAATACAAAATGTTTGAAAGTAAAAGAATGGAAAGTAAAAGAACTGGATTGCCAGGCAAATGAAAGAATACTGGAATGACTACATAAATATGAGACAAAATAAATGTGAATGCAAAAAATTATTAGATTTTAACAAGGATAATAAAATGCTTCAAGAAAAAATGTAACTATTCTAACATTTTAATTTGGTTTTTGAATAAAGTAAATACAAATGACAAATGTGTGACAAATATGTGACAAGACCAAAATGGGAAAAAGAGAGAAGATACTGGGGAAGCACCTGTGGTTCATCAATTTGGGCACCGGCCCCATATACCGAAGGTGGCGGGTTCAAACCCAGCCTCAGCAGAAAAAAAAAAGAGAGAGAAGATACTAATAAAGTAGATTAAGAATGAGAAGGAAGGCATAAGTATAGATGTTACAGATATTACAAGGATTAAATGGAAGTGTTTAAGTATTATCTACAATAATACTTCACACAAATAAATAAAATCTTAGAGGCAATATAAAAATTCCTAAAGTATATAATTTGCCAACCCTGACTGAAGAAGAAATGAAGAACTGAAATAATCTGATAACTACTAAAAATATTGAACCAATAGCTTAAAATATTCTTACAATATTTTTCTAATCATAAAGGTTTTGATCAGTAAGTTCTAACATTCATAAACATCTAATTGCATTCATACACAAAACGTTCTTAGTCAATGGCTATGATGCTCACTGAAATAATTTCCTTTTTATTGAGCAATAAGAAACTACATTTCCCCACCAGTTTGGGTCTAAATGGAGTCATGTCTCTAGTTCTCACTAATAGAATGCAAGATGAAATTGTGTCACTTTTGTTTCAAATCAGTTACAAATGGGTGTGCCTTTTCCACATCCTTTATACTTTCATGTTCTGATCTTTTAGCCATGTCTTGAGGATCCATCCCAGAGCCAAATCGTGGAAAGACCCTTGGTTGTTGTGTCAGCACATGGAAGGTTTTTGGATAGATACCAGAATAGAATGTCACATAAAGAAGCCATAAGCATTTGCAGTATTAGCATAATGAGATTGACAAACTAATTCTAAATGTATATGGATGAAGAAAGGGAAAATAGCCTAACTTTCCCCAACCTATTCGCTCCCCATGTTGTCTCAAGTATCTAGCACAGGGGTCCTCAAACTTTTTAAACAGGGGACCAGTTCACTGTCCCTCAGACCATTGGAGGGCCAGACTATAGTTAAAAAAAAAAAAAAAAAAACTATGAACAAATTCCTATGCACACTGCACAAAGACCTCCTAACTGCAGGAAAAAAAGGCTCCCCTTAACCGCAAAAAAAGTCCTTCTAACTGCAAAATAAGAAAAAAAAATAGACCTCCTAACTTGAAAAAAAATAAATCCTAACTTGTTTTTGTTGCACTTTGGCCAGGGCCAGGTTTGAACACAGCACCCTTGATATATAGGGCCAGCGCCCTACTCACTGAGCCACAGGTGCCACCCTGCCTAATTTGTTTTTAACCTCTGTCTTCAGGCAGCAGCAGGCTCTGCACAGGCAAGCTGGTGAGTCAGAGTGTGGCACACATTCCACACATGCGCACTGTGGGCCCAGGACAAGTCGGTTGCTAAGCAGGACAGGCAGCAGCGGCAAAAACACTCCCCTGGGCTGGATAACTGTCCTTGGTGGGCCACATGTGGCCCGCGGGCCATAGTTTGAGGACCCCCGATCTAGCACAACCTCTACCAAAAATCTCTTTTTCATTTTTTTTCAGACAGAGTCACCTCCTGTTGCCCTTAGTACAGTGTCTTAGTGTCATAGCTCAGAGTGACCTTAGACTCTTGTAGTCAAGTGATACTCTTGCCTCAGCCTCCCAAGTAGCTGGAACTACAGCCACCGGCCACAACGCCCAGCTAGTTTTTTTTTTTTTTTTTTCTATTATCAGTAGAGACAGGATCTTGCTCTTCCTCTTGCTCAGGCTAGTTTTGAGCTCCTGAGCTCAAGCAATCCATTTGCCTCAGCCTTCCAAAATACTTCCTACAGGTGTGAGCCACCATGCCCAGCCTCTACCAAAATCTTAAAAAGGTATTAGGAAAAAATAATTGGCCAATATGATTCACAAACATACATACTGAAATCCTCAACCATGTCAGCACAGGGAGGTAGTTAGCTACAAATTAAAACTAAAAATAAGACCAAGTTGGGTTTAACGTGGAGTATCTCTTGGTTACTTACTGCTGTCCAAAAATCCACTTCAAAAATTAATGGCTAAAAACAACATTTATTATTTTTTTCTGATCTGAACCAAGTTTGGCTGATGTATCAGAATGTCCTTATGTATCTGTGGCTGACAGGTCTGTTGGAGGCTGGATAGTATAAGATAGTTTTAGCTGGAACTATTTGTCTCTGCTCCATGAGGTCTCTCATTCTTCAGCAAACTAGCCTGGCCTTGCTCTAATGGTGGGGATTGTGTTTAACAAGTGATACATATATATGTATAGTATATATGTATACTATACTACATATACATATATACTATATATATATTATACTAGCATATATATATAGTAAATATATAGTAGAGTATTTTGTATAAAAGTAGAATATTTTGTCTTTCAAACTTGAAAATGAGATCATCTGAGAGCAATGACAATTTATATACTTCTACTTTAAAAATAAAGGCTATCTTCTTTTGGATCTGGGTTTTTCTTAATACTTCTAAATAAAATTATATATATATTTCTATATAAATTTATTATATATATGATATAGAGTATATATAGTATAATATATATACATACTTTAGTATATATAATATACATATATACTAAAAATATGACTAGTATACTATATACTATACATACTAGTATATACTAATGTATACTAGTATGATATATGTATACTATATATAGTATACATAAACTTTATATATACTTATATGTATATATAGTATATATATATGTTTACCATATATGCATATATATGTACATATATACTAGTATTTATATAGTGATATACTATGTATAATAGTATGTATATTATATATATATTCTACATGTATATACACTATATATACTAGTATACACCTATGTATGTATAGTATATTGCTATATATACTAGTATGCATATTATGTATATATAGTCTATATATACAGTATGTATAGTATATATAGTATAGTATATTTATACTAGTATACTATATATAGTATGTATACTATATATAAACAAGTATATTATATATATACTATATATATACTAGTATAGTGTATACATATATACCATATCCATAGTATAGTATAGGATATATATACTATATGGTGTATGGTGTGTCTATATACTAGTATAGTATACATATCATATATATTCTAAATAAAATTTTATTATTTAATTCATTAGATCTTGAACATTTTTATAAAGTTTATTGTTTAGTAATTTATGTTTTCGATAATACGTAAAATTTGTACTTAAAGATGATATTTCTTATTTGGATGCTAATGTATAGAAATTTAACTATAGATGTATGTGTATTTATATGTATACATATATGTATATATACAAATATATGTATATATATGTGATAAGATTTGGACAAGTTTGCTGGTCTTTTAAAAAACTATATATAAACATACACATACATATAAAAAACTATACATATGCATATACATATGCTATATATGTATGCTATAATATATATCCATATATGTACTATATATAGTATACTGGTATATACATACTATATATGGTGTATATATACTATACTATATATACACATATATACTATATATACTTATATGTATATATTCAATTGTATATACTGTATATATATAGATACACATGTGCTATATGTAGAGTATAGCGTATATATGCTATACTTATATACAATATATACCATATTTATATATATGATAAACTTAACTATATATTATATATATAAGTATGTATAAAGTTTATATGCACTATATATCATATATAGTATATACTAGTATATGTATAGTATACACATACTTATACTACTATACTATATATGATATATAGTGTAGATAGCATATATATACTAGTAAACTATATATATACACATATATTTACAAATATTATGTATTCTATTCTTATATAGTATAGTATATATATGCTATACATACTATATGCATCCTAGGATACCACATATACTATATATATACATATTATATAGCATAGAAAGAGAAAGTGAGAACTCCCTTGAATCTTGCAAAAGAGAAACCTAGGAGGAAAAAATGGACAAAAGACTTTAACATCTATGGTCAAAGAAACCTAAATGGTTATAAACATATGAAAATATGTTCAATCTCAGCATTAATAACAGGATTGCTAAATATAAATATAATGAAATAATATTTTATACTATCTATATTGGCAACATTAAGAAATGTGTTAATACTAACAGCTGACTAAGATACAGGTCAATTGGAACAAAAATACAGCTGATGGGTTTTGCTATCGTCTGAATCTTTGTGCCCTTCCAAAATTCATCATGTTTAAACCTAATTTTCAATGTGATATTACATTAAAAGGAGAGAGCTTTAGAAGATGATTAATGGTGGGGACTGAGTTTCACAAGTGATAAAGCTTTGCCTTTAGATAAAAGGCCTAAGGGAACTTGTGAGGATAGGGATAGAAGACAACATCTTTGAAGCAATGAGGGAGACCTTATTAGACACTGAATTTGCTGGCACCTGGATCCTGAAATTCCATGCCTCCAGAACTGTGAGTAATGAATTTATGCTGTTTACAAATTATGCAGCCTAAGGTATTTTCTTATAGCAGCCTGAGTGGAATAATCCAGGTGTACAAATCATCACAACAGCATTGAAACCCTGTATAAGATGCCCTTAACCTACAATGAAACAATTCCTGCCTTAGGAATATATCCTAGAATAGAGATTTCCGATCCTGAGATTCATGGGTAGAACTTAAAAGTCATATGAACTTTGATGGGAAAAAAATCACTTCTATATTTCCATTAGTCTCTGAGTGAAATTTAGCATTTTAATGTCTTTATTTGTAAATATACACAACAAACCACAGTAGTATTACCAGTACTATGACTTTGTCACTAAAGAAACAAAAATATTTTCTTATCACATTACAATTATAGAAGAACTATAAGTGTAAATATCCTTTCCATTCATTACTACTTCAAAACCAAGGAGGTTATCAGACCTTCCCCTAGATCTTGTTATGTAGTTTATTAATAAAAAAAGATATTTAACACCATATAACATCTATTAACACATTCAAAACTGTCTTTCAATGTAATTGGTTTCTTTTGTAATCCTATGGTTTAATTTTGCACATTTAAATACTTACTCTGAGAAGGAATTCAATAGATTTCATAAGATTTCCAAAATGGTCCATGTTATAGTTAAAAACCTCATTCTATAAAAACCCTCTTTCACAAAATGCACAAAGCAGGGCTATTTAAAATAGAAAAATAAATGTTATGGATCTAAATATCTATCAACAGTAGAATGTACAAATACATTGTAGTATAGTCATGCTGTATATGAATATTTTACTGCAGTAAAAATGAATGATTTATAGTTATATATGACATGGATAAATTTTAGGTTAGTGAAAAATGGAAATTGTAGTAGAATATATATTATATGATTCAGTGTAAAGAAAGTAGTAAAAACAGGTAAACTAGGCAAGGTATTGTTTAGGGTAACAAATATGTCTAATTATCAATAAATGTGGGAATGATAAACACAAAAATCAAATTAATGAGTTACCTCAGAATCAGGAGGAAAAAATATGAGATCAGAGAAGGAACTTCAAAGGTTACATTTTTTCTTAACCAGGTAGTAGGTTATATGTTATATATGTGATAATCTGTGTTAGCTTGGGCTGCTATAACAAAATATCATAAACTTTATGCTATTTCTCTGGGAGTCTTAAAAATAAACATTTCTATCTCATAGTTCGAGAGCTAGGAAGTCTAAAAATCAGGGAGCCAACATAGCTAGTTCTGGTGAGGGCTCTCTTCCACATTGGAAAACGTGGGATTTTCCTTGCATATTTCATGAAAAAGTAAGAGAACTCTCTGCAGTTTCCTTTTTAAGGGCACTAATCCGACTCATGAGAGCTCTACCCTCAAGACCTAATTATCTTCCAAAGGCCCCACCTCCCAATACCATCAGACTGTGGGTTAGGATTTCAATGTATGAATATTGGGGGAACACAAATATTCAGTCTATAACATAATCATAGAATGATTATTTATAATTTACATGCATTTCTTTTTCTTTTGTTTGTTCAGTATTCACTCAAAGCAGCTTTGAAATGCATATAATTTTGCCTGCTTTGTGAAGAATGAAATGAAGGAAATCCATAGCAGAAACGAATAGTCTTCTAAGGTAAATGTTGTGGTTTGAGCTAAGGTCTGGGTATTTGCTAGACACAGTGAGAAATAGTTACATTCAGGATTCATCTTAGAAGTAGAAGCAGGAAGTGAGTGCTGAAGGAAAGAAGAAAAGAATGAAGATTTTGCCTGAACAAATGGATGGAGAAAGATCTGCTGCAGAGATGGAAGATCTCATACAAGGAATATGTTTAGAAAGCAAATGAAGGGTTCTGTTTCAGACCATAAATTTTAAGATACCCCAGTAGAAATGTCACTTAGCATTTGCTATTTATATATATGATACATAAACAGAAACAAAGCATCTGTGAAGAGTGAAAGTTTGATCTCTTCTGACCCTATATGGAGACCCTTGATCGCCTTTTCTTCCCTAATTGCAATGGCTAAAACATCCATTACAATGTTAAAGAGCAGTGGAGACAATGGGAATCCTTGCCTGGTTCCTGATCTAAGTGGAAATGATCTCAATTTAACTCCATTCAATACGATATTGGCTGTAGGTTTACTGTAGATGGCCTCTATCAGTTTAAGAAATGTCCCTTCTATACTCATTTTCTTAAGTGTTCTGATGATGAAGGATGCTGGATATTATCAAAAGCCTTTTCTGCATCAATTGAGAGAATCATATGGTCTTTGTTTTTAAATTTATTTATGTGTCAAATTATATTTATAGATTTACATATATTGAACCAGCCTTGAGACCCTGGAATAAAGCTCACTTGGTCATGGTGTATAATTTGTTTGATGTGTTGCTGGATTCTGTTTGCTAGGATCTTGTTGAATATTTTTGCATCAATATTTATTAGTGATATTAGTCTATAATTTTCTTTTCTTGTTAGGTCTTTTCCTGGTTTGGGGATCAAGGTAATGTTTGCGTCATAGAATGCATTGGGTAGTATTCCTTCTTTGTCTACTTTTTAGAAAAAGGTTAGTAATATAGGTACTAGTTCTTTCACCCTTTGGTTGAATTCTGACATGAAGCCATCTGGTCCAGGGCTTTTCTTTTTAGGGAGATTTTGTATAGTTGATGCTATTTCAGATCTTGATATAGGCCTGTTCACCATTTTCATTTCCTTCTGGCTAAGTCTTAGAAGGTGGCGTGCTTCCAAGTATTGGTCAATTCCTTCAGATTTTCATATTTCTGAGAGTAAAGTTTCTTATAATATTCATTAAGAATTTTTTGAATTTCTGAGGAGTCTGTTGTTATTTCATCTTTACCATTTCTGATTGATGAAATTAGACATTTTACTCTTTTTTTCCTGGTTAGGTTAGCCAAAGATTTATCTATTTTATTGACCTTTTCAAAAAACCTACTTTTTGATTTATTGATCTGTTGAATGATTCTTTTGTTTTCAATTTCATTTAATTCTGCTCTAATTTTAGTTATTTCTTTTCTTCTGCTGATTTTGGGATTGGAATGTTCTTCCTTTTCCACATGCTTGAGATGTCCCATTAAGTTGTCACCTTCCTTTATTTCCCTTCTCTTGAGGAAGGCTTGCAGTGCTATAAATTTCCCTCTTAGGACTGCCTTTGCAGTATCCCAGAGGTTCTGATAATTCATATCTTCATTATCATTTTGTTCCAAACAATTGGTAATTTCCTTGTTAATCTTGTCTATGACCCATCTATCATTCAGCATAAGGTTATTTAGCTTCCATGTTTTTGTATGAGTATGCAGATTCCTGTTGTTACTGAGTTCCCTTTTTATTCCATGATCGTCTGAGAATATGCAAGGAATAATTTCTATTCTTTTAAATTTGTTGAGGTTAGATTTGTGACCTAGCATGTGATCATTTTCGAGTATGTTCTGTGAGCTGATGAGAAGAATGTGTATTCAGTTTTCTTAGGATGAAATGTTCTGTAGATGTCTGTTAATCAATCCCATAATTCCTCTTCTAGGTATAAATACAGAAGACCAAAAATCACATTATAACAAGTATATCTGCATCAGATGGCTTATTGCAACCCAATTAATAATTGCTAAATCATGGAAAAAGCCCAAGTGCCCATCGACCCACAAATAGATTAATAAGCTGTGGTATATGTCCACCATGGAATATTATGCAGCCTTAAAGAAAAATGGAGACTTTACCTCTTTCATGTTCACATGGATGGAGCTGGAAAATATTCTTCTTAGCAAAGTATCCCAAGAATGGAAGAAAAAGTACCCAATGTACTCATCCCTACTCTGAAACTAATTTATACCTTCCATATGAAAGCTATAACCCAATTACAGCACAAGAATATGGGGAAATAGGCAAGGGAGGGGAGGGCAGAAGGAGGATGGGTGGAGGGAGAGTAATTGAAGAGTCCACACTTAAGGTGCATCTTAAAAAGGTACAGGTGAAAATTACTAAATGTAGAATATAAATGTCTGTACACAATAACTAAGAAAATGCCATAAAAGCCATGTCAACCAGTTTGATGAAAATATTTCAAATTGTATATAAAACCAGCACATTGTACTCCATGATTGCATTTATGTTCACAACCATGATTTAATAAAAAAATTAAAAAAAACAGAAACATAGGAGCCATAATATTATTGAGCCAGAAAAGAACCCTGAATCCGTTTCCTATTCTAAATCTGAAAACAAAAAATCCTGATGGTGCCTTTACGTCTCTATCTCTCCAATGATTGTAAGTAATTTTGAGAATAGGTAGCAGTGACTAAGTAGTCCTTTCAGACTAGTCTGTCTTTCAACTAAACTTCCAAAATGGCAGATTATTCCATTTGAGATTTTCACACTTGAGTCAATTGGGTTTATTTACTTTTATTTTTAAATTGAAAAATTATAGTTTTACATACTTATGGGGTAAAAATTGGTGTTATGAGTCATGAACACCATGTGGAATGATTGTTTCAAGCTAATTAGTACATCTACTACCTAAAATACTTACCTTTTTCTGTGATGACAAAAAAATGAAAAATTTTTATCATTTTAAATTTACTTTGTGATATTGAAATGTAAAACACGTTATTATTTACTATTTTCTCCATCCTGTGCTTTATTATTCAATGTAAAAAAAAAAAGCTCTTCTTCCTACTCCTGTCTAATTGAGGCTTTATACCCAACTTCCCATTCTGCCCAGCATCTGGCAACCACAATTCTAATCTCTGCTTCTTTGATTTTGATGGGTTTTGTGGAGAAAATGAAATGCTTGAAAAGAGAGAATTTATTTTCTGCCTTTATTTAGAATGCATCAAAGCCTTCTCTGACTTCTAGTGCTGATTCTCATCCTAAGGTTATTGGGATTGAACTTTAGAGATTACAAGGAGCTTTCCCATACATTACTTCATTCACACATTCTAGCACTTTGAAATAGTTTGGAATGATGCTATTATCCCAATTTTTAACATGAATCAATTAAGACACCAAGTGGTAATGAGACTTGCCCAAGGTCATATTTATTAAATAGCAGAGCATAAATTCTACCCAAACTCTGCTGGCTCCCTGCGATCTGGTGTTTAATCTATACCTTATACTGGTTACATGTTGAGAAAAAGCACCAGTTCTTGGCTCCTGGGTAATTGTACTCTAAAGATATTTGATGTAAGTTTTTAGATTTGCATAATGAAATTAGTAATTAGAATGCTTTGCTCCAGGTAACTAAAGTAACATCACCGACATTGTAATTAAAATTAAAAAAAGGGCTATAGTTGTGGTTCAGGGTTTTTTTCTTAAAATAATTTCTAAAAAGTTCCCTATGTATTACATATTCTTTGCTGCCTGTAACACTTTCGTACATGGGCTTTGGCAATATTATTATTTGGAAAATGAAGAAATGGAACCAGAGAAAGGTGAAGCCAGCTGCAAACCAAGTACTAATCTACCCCTGTGATTCCCAACATCTAGACATTTTGCTGAACTCCACTATCATGTATCATTGAAATTTTCCTTGGAGAATCCCTACATTATGTTAAAAATCATACTGCAACAGAAGTGCATTCTAGTTGTTGTCTTATGCAGAATTTTAATGCTTAAAGAGAATGCTGTGCTAAGTAAATTTTCAATATTGATACATATATTTAGAATGAGGAGCATTGTCATGGGTAGAAATCCCTCACATATCAGAATATATTGTAATGTGCTAAATGAATTAACAGAGCTTTATTTTATTTATTTAAGAAACTTTCCCCCCATGCTGCAGTTTAAAACATAATCTCACCAAGAAAGCTTTAATTTAAATAATTCCCTGCCTAAGCTCCTTCCAACAAACCTTTGGTAACCTGAGTATGAAATATTGTTTTGAATGTCTATTTAGGGTCAAAATTACAGTGAAATTTCATTTTTTTAAATGTTTTAAGTAAATTTTTCATAATCAGTGTTGTCACTTTTGCAATCAGAAAAAACAGCCAAGAAGTCATTTAAAATGTTTTCAACTGTAATGTCTTCCACAGAAGTTCTTAGAAAATATCATTTCCTTTTGTTATAATAGCTGAGTGTAAACTAATGTAAGGAACGTTACCAGATTTGAGGCCACTTAATCGACATACTTGGATACAGGCATTATGATTCATTGAATCTGTGATGTGGTTTATGCTAATCTAATCACATCATCTTAGACAAATTCAGGCCCAGGAATTCTTAATGATACACTTTGAAACAACTATAGTCTTTGAAATTCACAAAAATATATAGTGTAAAGATTTTCTATGACATATTTCTGCCAGCAGTTTTTTTTTCCTTACTTTACCCTTAAGTACAGTAATCATGAGGAGGACATTGATGCTTGAAATATACCCTGGCATATACGTATATGATAGAAATTAGTTTTTAGATTCCTGAGTGTTCTCCAAACTTTTCTTTCCAAAAGGAACATATTAGCTTGCATTCCCAATAGCAGTGCAGAAGTATTCCCTTTTCTCCCCATCCACATCAACATCTGTAGTTTGGGGATCGTGTTATGTTCTAAAAATTGACCTGCCATCGGATCTTGTAATTTCTCTACTAGGAGTATATCCACAATACCAAAAATCACTTTGCAAAAAAGATATTTGCAACAGATTATTCATTGTGGCTCTAATTTATAATAGCCAAGTCATGGAAGAAGCCCAAGTGCCCATCTACCCATGAATGGATTAATAAATTATGGTATATGTATACCACAGAATTCTATGCAGCCTTTAAAAAAGATGAAGACTTTACCTCTTTCATGTTTACATGGGGGGACCAGGAACATATTCTCCTGAGTAAAGTATCTCAAAAATGGAGGAAAAAGTGTCCAATGTACTCAGTACTTCTATGAAACCAATTTACATTTACTCACGCTTTCTTATGAAAGATAGAACACAGCTATAGCCCCGGATGAAGGAGAGAAATTGAGTGGTAATGAAGGGGACGGGGGTGGGGGGGAGGTTTGACAGAGGGAGAGTAAAAGGGAAGACCACATCTATGGAGCATATTACAATGGTACAAGTCAAATTTGTGAAGTGTAGAACATAAATATCTTAACACAATAATCAAGTAAATGAGGCAAAAACTATTTTGATTGGTTTGATAAAAAAAACCAACACATTGTATAAAAAATTGTATAAAAAATTACATTGTATAAAAAAAACACATTATACCCCACATATGCATAAATGTATCCATGATCTATGGGTATATTACTTAATAAAAAAAAATAAAGAAAATAGAAGTCAAATATATGTTTCATTCTCAAACATCAAATCTAGATTTCAGTTCTGAAATTCTGATTCAATATCTTTATGTTAAGCACCATGAATCAGTATTTGATTCAAGCTATTTCAAACCTGACTTTAAAAAAAATATGGGCTAGAGGCTGATCTCTAATGCCATTAAAGAAAATGATGATTTGGAGAATCCCTTCATTGTGGGTAGAAAAGTCTAGAATAAAGAATAAATACTTCACTATGGTGGAGGGAGGGAGCCTTAGAAAAGTAGTGCTTTCTTTGGTTAGAAAAATATGTTATACCTCCTGTTGTGTACTTGTTTTTTTTTCTTTTTTCTTTTTTTTTTCTGTTTAACCAAATGCCACAAAATGTCACTGCTCTTATAATGTACTTGTACTCATTAAATTTGATTGGAGGCTCTGATACCCCTATAGGAGACAAGAGAATAGACTTTTACACTTTGTGGTTGATAAAAAGTCTCATGGCCACCCTCCCTTAGATACTTCTAGTAATCAACTATAAAACAAAATAAAAATTTAAATTAAATTACAAGTTTTTCAAGGCTTCCGATATCTCTGTTATCCAATGATGCAGTTGTTTCAAGCTCATGCCTTTTCACTATTAATGATAATTAGTATCTTTTACCTAGAAAAGGCTGCTTCCACGGGCCACATATAATGGAAAGTTTATCCCAAAGTGAAAAGGTAATTATGTACCTAGTGAGGTAACACAGCTTGCTATAATTGGAGCAACAACATCCAAGTAAAGCCTAAGTAGAAAATGTTGTTCTAATAATCACTGATCAGTCTTGAAAATATAGGATGGAAACTGAGCAGAGAGCACAAACTGAAACCCAGTCTCAGGCCAATCTTCCATCCAACCAAAGGAAAATCCAAAATGGGAGCAGTAACTTCTTACAAAAATAAAACTTAACTTGGAATAAAGAGAAAGCATTGGCTACTCTTAGTTTTTAAAAATATCAAAGAGCAGAGAGAGGGAAAGAGTGAGGGGGGTGGGGTCTTTGGTGTGTGCCATACCTTTTGGGGGCAAAACACGATTGTAACAGGGACTTTACCTAATATATGCAATCAGTGTAACCTGGGTTCTTGTTCCCTCAATGAATCCCAAACAATAAGAAAAAGAAATTTAAAAAAATCAAGTTACAAATGAGATAAACAGTAAGATAATAATTTACTTCTAATTCCTTAAGACCAATGTTGCTTTGAATTCCTACTTGCCACATTTTCCCTCATATTAAAATGGCTCCAGGAAATTTTAGGATACAGCTAAGGGGAGGTATGATAGTGTAAAATATATGTTTGGTCTTCATCTCAATTTCCTTGCATACAACTCTTAAAATCCTCAGAATCTCCAAAGTGATGTATTTTTGTATGCTTATGTTAACTTATGGCTGGCAGCCCCTAGGAAGCTTCAGGATGGGGATTGGTCACTAGAAAGACCAAGGTAGGATTATAGGGTTGAAAGTCCCTCTAACAGGGGAGAGGACTGAAAATTAAATTGATCACCAATGGCCAGTGGTTTAATCAATAATGCCTGTGCAATGAAGTCTCCATATAAGACCCAAAGGGCTGGGCTCACAGAGCTTCTGCATAACTGAACACATTGGGGTTCCTGGAAGTTGGCAGTCATGAGAGGTCACGGAAGTTTTGTGCGCCTTACCCTATTCCTCCCCCTATACATCCCTTTATCTCCATTCTTTGTAATATCTTTTATAACAAGCTGGTACATATGTTTCCCTGAGTTCTGTGATGTACTCTGCCAAATGAATCAAACCCAAAGAAGAGTTTATGAGAACTCCAAATTAAAGCTGGTCAGTCACAAGTTCTAGAGACCAGGACTTGCCACTGATGGAAAGGGGAGCCAGTCTTGTGGGACTGAGTCCTCAACTGTTAGAATTTAATTGGAGGACACCTAGCTGGTGTCTGATGCAGAATTGATTGCTTGTTGGGTATGTGGGGCACAGCAGTCTTCCATGTTGACAGTTGTTTGTATTGGTGTAAGAGCAGGGGAACAATGTGGTCTGAGTTTTTCCTAAACAGGACATATTGCATAAAAGGACTTAGTTTGGCTTTAGTGGGATATGTTTGTGCTTTCTTAATTATTCTAGTAAATAGTTAAGTTATTACTAGCTGTCCCAGTGTAGAAAGGCCTCCATGAATACTCACTCTGCCACCCAACCATCATGACATGAAGGTGCAGGGCCAGAGATTGTATTGCCCAGAACCAGAAGTACAGTAGAACCTCCATAGTTGGCAACCTCTTTACATTGACAACTTCCTTCAGTTGATTTAATTTACAGGTCTACTTCCTTATGTTGGCCAGTTTGTTACAGTCCCTTGAAAGATCATCTTACACAAACTCTATGTATATAAATAGTATACACAATAGAAGCTATATGCAAATATGTCCCCTTAATCTTATAACTCACTTAGGAAAGAAATTTGATTCAGGTTTTATAAATTTAAACAGCTTAAAATTTAATGTAAAACATCAAATAAAAACTTGTGAAGTTTAAATAAAAAATTTCTATCAATATCAAAAACAAATTTTTGAACAAATATGCTAGAGGAGAGGAAAACAAAATTTTGTATTGTCTTAAATAATTCCATTAAGGAACCTAGGAGAGCCTAGGAGTTTGAGGCTGCAGTAAGCTATGATCAGGCCCCTGTCTTTCAAAAAAAAAATTTAAAAAATAAGTTTGTATGTATAAGTTTGTAATATATTATTAAAAATAATAGACAATGTTAAAAGAAATTTTTTCTTCATTTTATTTTTTACATTTCATGAGATTGCAAAGAGTGACATATGTGATGGTACTCTCTATAAAAACAAAATTTTGTATTGTCTTAAATAATTCCATTAAGGAAGCAAAATTGAAACAAAACACTAATACTGATGTTTCAAAATATCCACCCTCCTCAAAAAAAAAAAACAAAAAACAGGTACTTTTAAGTGGAAAATTACAGATATCAGATTCTGATGTATATTAAAAATATTTCTAACCAAAAATTATCCTTATGGATAATTATCATTGTGTCTTTTTATATCTAATTGTTTTGGGGGGGGCAAAGTACAGCAGATAGACTTATTCAAAACAAGGCTCTTGAATTTCAAGTAGAAAAAGCTATCTTGAAATTATATTCATTTGTATATCAAAAAATGTCAGCTGTACTCTGATGCTTTAAGGTTACACGAGAAAATAATTTTGTTAT
The DNA here is from genome assembly GCA_963573935.1 of Arctocebus calabarensis. Taxonomy (NCBI): domain Eukaryota; kingdom Metazoa; phylum Chordata; class Mammalia; order Primates; family Lorisidae; genus Arctocebus; species Arctocebus calabarensis. Next base: position 18,335 of record CAUYON010171631.1, read on the forward strand.
TTTGAACTGGGACATTCAAGAAAGGGAATACACTGTGTATATCACGGAAAATCTTTAAAATTTTACTTTAAAAGAATGAAAGTTTTAGTTCGAATGATATTTTGTCCTGAGCCAGAAAAGCTGTCTCACTGGCTTTGGTGAAAATTGTATACTTTAGAACTAACTGGTATTATTAATAAAGGAACTGAAAAAGATTCTTTTTCAATGTGATACTTTTAGTTCCTTTCCTTTTTTGATGGGATGCAAACTGTGAGCTATTTGATACACTCAAAATACTGTTAAAAAGCTGTCATTAGCATTCTGAACATCTTTAGAAATCCTATGCACCCTGATGTATGGCATGATAATGAAGAAAAAGGAATGAATAATGTCTTTCTATTCATAGGTACTATATCTACAATGACAGCTACAGGTGGGTAAATGGTCATGGATTAATTTTATTCAAGCAGGCAGAACATCTTGATATGGGGTTTGAGAAACAAATTATTACTGTAATCCCTCCAATGTCATGCTGGGTATGAAAGATGACACTGTAGAATAATATAGCTTTGCTGAGAAGTTCCCATTTTTATTGGAGTGTGCAATTTTCTGTTTCCTTGCTTGTTATAAAAATAAATTTGAGATACAGCACTATTTAAAAAGAAAGGTGTGGCTGGGCATGGTTGCTCATTCTTGTAATCCCAGAATTTTGGAAGGCCAAGGTGAGAAGATGGTTTGAACCCAGGAGTTTGAGTCTAGCCTGAGCAACATAGCGAGGTCCTATCTCTACAAGAAATAAAAAATTAGCTGGACACGGTGGGTGCCTTTAGTCTCGGCTACTCAGGAGACTGAATCAGGCAATCGCTTGCGCCTAGGAGACTGAGGCTGCAGTAAGCTATGATCAGGCCCCTGTCTTTCAAAAAAATAATTAAAAAAATAAGTTTGTATGTATATATTATATAGATAGATGTCACAATGACACTTAAGTTGTTTACATATCTTAGCTATCACGAGTAATATTACAGTGGCTCCAGTGAGCATGGGAACACAAATATCTCTATGAAGTACTGGTTTCCTTTCCTCTGAATATTTATAAAGAAGTGGGATTGCTGGGTCATTTGGTAGTTCTATTTTTAGTGTTTTGAAGAACCTTCATACTTTTTTTCCAGAATGACTATACCAATTTACATTCTCACCAGCATTGTACAAGGGTTCTCTTTTGTCCACAACCTTACTAATAGTTATCATCTCTTGTCTTTTTGGTATCAGCCATCCTAATAAGTGTGAAGTGATATCTCATTGTGATTTTGATTTGCATTTCCCTGATGATTACCACCTTTTTATTTACATGGTGACCATCGTTATGCCTTCTTAGGGAATTATTCACCTTAGAAGAAAAGAAAGAAAACCCTCCCCTATGATAACATATTCGATCCTAGAAGAAGGGAATTATGCTAAGTGAAATAAACGAGATGCAGAACAAAAACTACTGCATGATCTCACTTATGTGTAGAATCTATAAAAGCTAGAGACGTAGAAATAGGAAATATACAGTAGTTACAAAGGATGGAGGAAATAGATGTTGGTCAAAGGGTACAAGGTTGCAGTTAGGACGAATAAATCTAGAGATCTACTGTGCAGCATGAGGACCATAGTTATATAAATAAATAAATAAATAAATAAATAAAAAATCTTAATCTTAAAAAAAAAGAATATTGTATTGTGTGCCAGAAATTTGTTGAGAGTAGATTTAAGATGTTCCTAAGGAAAAGTTAAAAAAGTAATAACATAAGGAGATGGATATATGTGAATTTACAAGCCTGTAGTAATCATTTCACTATGTATATGTATATTAAAACATCATGTTTTTCACTTTAAATATATAGTAGGACCTTTGTAAGTTGATGAACTAAGGGACTGTAAGAATCTGGTCAACATACAGAGGTAGCTAACATTAGGCCTTAGTACATGTGGTGCATGTCTGGTGTATGAAAATTAAGTTAACTTAAGGTGATGGTCAATGTAAGAAGGTAGTCAACCATAGAGGTCCTACTATATATGAATTTATGTAAAATTATCTTGCTATTAAACCAGCACAGGTTTCTCACAAGGCCAAAGAACAATAAATGCAAAAGGAAAAGGCAGAATGTAATCAACTAAAGGATATGTAGGAAAATTCCCTAACTACAACCACAGAGTATGTGGGTACAAATGTACATTGTCAGTAGAATATAAATGTTTTGAAACAAGGAAGTATTACCTTAAGGAATAGCATCAGTGCTGTCATCGTTTTAGGCAAAAGAACTACTTTCTAAGCTACTATTGATTATTTTTAAATGAGAGAATGGGATTAAAAAAAAAAAACAGCGAACATTTCAGTTGCTGGGGAAATGCTGCTCTCTTCCTGTCTCCTGTCATTTTATTGGTACTTTTAATTAAATGCTTAAAAAGCATATTATCATCAAGTCTCATTCTAAAGATAGACACTGTAGGCTAAATAAGTGAATATTACAATAGGTTGCAGGACTTCTTGCCTCTATGGCATACTTAATTCTGATTATGCAAATTGTAATAGCTACAATTTTGCATAATGCAGTTGAAAAAGACATGGTATCATATTTATCTATTGTGATACTGTTTTCTCCCCTCAACTATGCAGATACTGAGTAAATGGCAATGATTTCCCTTTTCCAACTGGATTTCTTTCATATTCTATAAATGTACCATCTACTTCTCTTGCCAAATATGTAAAATGTAACAGTAGTTATTTGTATTGATGTCCGGATTTTTTTCCCTCAGTCAGGCAGTTAACCCTTTTTAATTTTTTTTTAAAGGGGCTTATTTCAAAAAAGTAGAATAGCTCAAAGTGTATAATAAGTAACAACCTGCTAGCTTCTGGGCATAAGAGAGTTGATACCACCGTATTATCTTGAACAAAAAATATGACAGTTTTCACAGCCAGATAACTTGTATTTTCTAAGACAAATTTATTACACATTTTTTTATAGGCAGTAGCATTTTTTCTTTTCTTTTTCAATTTTAGAGACAAGGCCAGAGTCCCATTGTTGTCAATGCTGGCAGGAAAGAAAGCCTAAGAAGGCTTATAAGGAGCCAACATTTTAAGACACTTCTTATGCTTTTCTTATGCATCTTGTGAGTTTCAATTTATGAAGATGTAGAATGTGTTTACCTTTTCCTTTGATTGCCTGTATTTTCATTAAAATAAAAACACTCAACTCCTATAGAACTACTTTATAATATCACTCATTGGAACTTAGATTTGATGATATCAGTCTCTAAGCTTAACACTCATAAAACAGAAAAATTTGGTATATAGCATTCACCTCTGTGGCAAATGTAATTGACTTTGCTTGACATCAGCATGGTAAAGAGAAATCACGTTTTTATAATGTATTCCTGTGTAATACATCTGTTTACTTGCAGCTTATCATGCAGGACAGGAAAGAAATTCAATTTCATTCCTTCTAGGGGACGTGAATATGCAGATTGGACAATGGCCGCATTTTCAGAGCAAGTAAAATATCTCCAATGTAACAATTTTACAGATAACTCTTTAAATAATTGTTTTTATTTCTTATTTTTCTGACAAATTAGAACTTTCAAAAATAAAAAAGCAATTCATACAAATATAATTTAACACATGTCAAGTCAAAGATTTTATTCAAATTATTCATTATTATGGGAACCAGTAAGATGGTAAACTGATTCAAACAGAATCTGGACAGGAAAATATTTATGTGTACAAGCAAGTTAATAACAGAAACCTAGGGTAAGATTGTTAGAAATAAAACAAGTCTATGCCCCTTCAAGGTCAATAAAAATATACTTTGGGGGTGAAGTATTTCCTATTGAAGAGAAATAACTTCTGTCTACCAGATATACCAACTTTACTTATCATATGCTGCTTTACTGAATCTGGAAACTTAGAACCAATGGTAAGCAGTGAGTCAAAGTACATAATCCTAAATAATCCTGGGGTAGGCCTGAAAACATTGCTTCCCTATGGTATTGAAAGGACATTCTTTCCCTTCCTTTTTACCTTATTTCCTAGTACCAACAGAAAAGAATTCATATTCTATAAAACAATCTAAAGAGGTTGATTCTGAGCCAAATTTGAGGACAATGGCCTAGAGCCACACCCAAGAAACCTTGAGCTAGTGGACTTGGGTGATGGACTTATGGTTTGTTTTTATGCATTTCAAGAATAGAATTACTGATAAAGTCATAAATCAGCATGCGAAAGGGATACATTGGTTTGGCCTGAAAAGGTGGGACATCTCAATGCAGAGGACCATAGGTGATAGGTGGGTTTAAAAATTATTTAGCTGACTATTGGCTAACAGAGTTAGGCTCTGTCTAATAAACCAGGATTCCATTTAAAGGGATGCCCAGTTAAGATAAGGGTCTGTCAGAGACAAACTACCAGACATATGCCCAGACTCAAGTGATTTGTTGTGCTTATAAGGACAGGTAGGTATGTCTTGCATAAGCCTTAGGTCTGGAAATGAGTCACAAAGGATATCTCTAGAAAGGAGGGCGGCGTGATGGAGGCATATCTGATCCCCTTTCTCATGGCTAGCAATTCATTTCCCCTTGGCCAAGAGGGGGTCCAGGCAGTGAGTATTTGGGGGTATAGGGGAGCCTTAAGGTTTTATTTTAATTCACACTAGTATTGAATAAATCATTTTCATATGAATAAATTATCTTCATATTCAAAGATTGAACAAAAATATTGGAAGGCAAAATCTCCACATTTAGAACACATTTTATTTCCCAAATGTTCATGTAACTGGCTCCACAAGCAAGAAAAAATATTTTTAAATAATTTTTATAGTTCCTTTATGTTTCAGTTTCCCCAGCCAGTAAGAATTGCTGACCAGAACTTTGTAACTTTCTGTTGTACTGATGCATTCCCTTCTGAGTTTCTTTCCCAGGAATGGCCAAACCTCCTTGCAGCCATGAGATAACTACAGAGCAGCACTCATTTGTCTGGAAAAGACAAGATAAGAGATATTCCAATATGCCACTGAAGATTGTGCCCAAGGACCCACTGAGTGAGTCTGACCAATATTAACCCCTAGCTTGTTATAATGCTAAAATCCCCATTCTGGGAGGGACTCATCCAGTTTTTGTTCATGGAATTTGTCACTGCGCTTGCGGGCCCTGCACTCCCCCTCCCCCCGAAACCCATGAGGATTTTCACTACCCTTGTGCATTATTCATTTTCACCTAAAAATAACCTTGACCCTGTTCATTAAGGAGGTGGATTTGAAGCAGTCTGTGCCTCCCCCTCCCACCAGATGCATCTCCTGAAATAAGTCCTTTCTTCCTTGACAATTTTTGTTGTCTCGGTAATTGGCTTCTTGTGCAGTGAGCAACATGAACCTCCCTTGTGTGTTCGTTAACATTCACAAATCATTCTAACCATGGCTTTCTAAACAATCTGTTTGGTACAATAAATGAAGTAGGGATGGACTCCTTGAAAGAAACATAAGGGAAATGAACAGCTGACTATGGTTTGTAACAGTCTGAGTCAAAAGTTCAAGTTAATAAATTTGTGTTCCCTCCTTTCAATTCAGAATAATTTGTGGTTTTCTTTGTTACATAACATATGTGGTTGATAGCAGAAAGGTTAACCTCTAAAGACAGAGCTCAGACATACTTTCAACAGAAAATAAGCTCTGGCAAGGCACAGTTAGAATTGAATAGTATGACCTTTTACTAGAAAGTTACTAGGAAAGTTTAATCTTTCCTCATAGATTTCAAGAAAGTATAGCCATAGTCTTAGGTTCTTCCCCAACACGATTCTCTTGCCCCTCCTGTGCTTATTCCTCCCATTTTCCAATAAAGAATCACAGGAACTCATGTAGGCAAAAATTTTGTGCTATTTATGTGTTTCCAAGATCTAGCACAATGATTCCTTATGAATGTGAGGATGGATTGAAAATAAGAGTCGTAGACATTAAGTGTTTCATACTGAAGCCAGCTTTCTCTTCTCTGAATTCAAAGCACTGAGAGCCCCATCTCCTTTCTTATCATCTGTAACCATATTTAGTATACAGAATGTTGTCTAATCCCCACACATGTATGCTAGTCTGTCTATCTTTCCCAGTATCCATTCTTCCTTCCCTCCCTTCTCTCTTCCTTCCCCTTTTTAATTTTTCTCTTCTCTTCATCCCTAAGAGATAATCAATCTAACCCAAACTAATAACTCTCATAACACTAGGATACTTGAAGTTTTAGTTGGACAAGTTCTGTAGGTTTGTGTGTGTGTGTGTGTGTGGAGACAGAGTCTCACTCTATCACCCTTGGTAGAGTGCTGTGGAGTCATACTAACACTCAAAAATGCAAGGAGTAGAAGGAAGCATTTCTTTAGTTGTGTTCAGAACTGTACAGGAAATACAGATGTGGAGCTCTGATGATAAATCCCCTGGACATAATTTACCAAAGGTTGACTTTGTCCACATAAAGCTTATTTTGCAAGGACAGCCATTTCAAATTGTTATTGTTGGTGCCTGACATCCAGAATATGTAGTCACATATTGTATTTGAAAAACTTTCAACACACTGAATTCTTAATACTTTCTTCAGAATCCTAAAGCAGATATAAAAAATAAACAGTCATGTCACCACCCAATAAATTAAGATTTAGAATATTTTCATCTCTCAGAACATTTTCTTATGCCCCTTTATAATCAATCATCCCTCCCATCTCCAAACCCTAGAAATACCTGATCCCTTTCTGTCCCTATAGTTTTGCTTTTCAAGAATATAATATAAATGTCATCATATGTTATGCAGTCTTTTAGATTTGGCTTCTTTCCATGTAATGTTTTTCTTATTCTAGCATGTTGCACATGACAGTAATTTATTCTCTCTGTTGATGAGGAATATTCCATTGTATAGATATGCATTTATGTGTTGATTCATTCACTAGTTGAGGTGCATTAGATTGTTTCTTGTTTTGGTAACTATAAATAAAGCTCCTATAAACATTCAAGTATATGTCTTTGTACTACCATACATTTTCATTTCTCTAGAGTCAATACCTAAGAGTAGGATTGCTGTGTTATATGGTTACTATGTGTTTAATTTTATAACGATCTATTGAACTGTTTTCCAACGAGAATTTACTATTTTTCACCCTTAAGACCAATGCCTGAAAATACCACTTATTCCACATTCTCACCAGAACTTAGCATTGTCAGTTTGTTAAATGTTTTTGCTTATTGTTGTTGTCAACCATTCTGACAGTTGTATAGTTGTATACAATATTCTTAGGTATATCTTAGTATTATTAAATTGGCATTTATCCATGACTAATGATGGTGAACAGCTGTTCATGTGCTATTTGCCGTAATTATCTCTACTTTGGTAAAGTGTTTTAACCTTTGCCCATATTTTGGGTAACAGCTTTATTGATGTATAATGCACGTATCATACAGCATACAATTCAATGATTTTTAGCATATTCAGGATTACAAAACCATTACCAAAATCAATTTTAAATCATCTTCATCTCAAAAGGAAATCTTTACCCTTTTAGCTAATCACTCCAGGATACCCCCTAGGTAAACACTAATCTATTTTCTTTCCCCATATATGTGTTTTGGCCTATTTTGGACATTTAATGTGGCTGGAATGATATACTATGTGCTCTTTTGTAATTAGCTTCTTTCCCTTAATCTTAAATCCTAAACCATTTCAAGGTTTACCCATACCATAGCATTATTTTTTACGTCTGAATAACTTTCCTTTGTATGAATATACCACATTTTATTTATCCATTCATCAGTGGATGGATATTTGGGTTTACTTTGAGCTATTATTAATAGTGCTGCTATGATCATTCATGTACACACTTTTCTGTAAACGAAGTTTTTGATCTCTTGTGTACATAGACGGGAGGTAACTCTATGTTTAACTAATTGAGGAACTGCCAAACTAATTTCCAAAGCGGCTGCATCACTTTCCATCCCCAACAGGAATGAAAGATGGTTCCATCTTTAACACATTTTTTCTACTACTTGTTAATCTCTTTATTTTTTATTATGGTTATCCAGTTAGATATGAAGAAGTATCTCACTGTAGTTTTTATTTGCATATCCCTGATGGCTAATAATGTTAAGCACCTTTTCGTGTGTTTACTGGCCTATTTGTATGTCTTCTTTGGAGAAATACCTATTCAAATAACTTTCCCATTTGTTAGTAGAATTGTGTGCTTTATTATTAAATTGTAAGAGTTCCTCATTTAGTCTAGATACAAATATTTTATCAAATATGATTTACAAATATTCTCTTCTATTTTTTACTTGCTTGATAGTGTCTTTTGAAGCAAAAAAGTTTTTAAATTTGATTAAATCAAATTTATCTATTTGTCTTTTGTTGTTTGTGTTTTTGGTGTCATATCTTAGAAATCATTGCCAAATCCAAGGCCATGAAGTATTATTCCTACTTTTCTACTAAGAATTTTGTGGATTTTCCTCTTATCCTTAGGTTTCAGATGCATTCTGAGGTAATTTAAAGTTCTAAATTTTTCTTGTGCATGTGTATATCTAGATATCTTAGTATCATTTCTTAAAGAGATCATTCTTTCCCCCATTGAATGGTCTTAGCACCCTTGACAAAAATCAATTAACCATAGATACATTGTGTGGCAGGTGTTTCCAAGGTCACCGTAAAGCTGTATGATTTGCTAGAAGTGATCATGGGGCTCAGAAACCCTGTTATACTCATGAGTGTAACATTAAGTTTATTATAGCAGTTTATTACAGTAAGAGGATACAGATTAAAATCAGCAAAAAGAAAACATACAGGAGGTAAAGTCTAGGAGAGACCAAAATCAAGCTCCCATATGTTCTCACCCAGTAGAATTGCACAGAGGTATTTAATTATCTCAGCAGTGATATGTGACAAAACAGGGGAAATGGTGTAAACCAGAAAAGTCACCTGAGCATGAGTGACTGGGGATTGGGGATCACTCATGTAGACATACAATACCTTCATGACTGATCTTATCTACTCAGACTCTAGATTCCAGAGAAAAATCAAGCATTCATCATATATCACATTGTTAGCATAAACTATCTGTTCAAATGGATGCCACATAGCCAAAGACATCAGGCATTCAAAAATGCACTTAGCAGGCAGACTATTCTAAGGACTCAGAAGTCATCTTCTAAGAGTCAGTCAAGTGTCAGTCTTGAAGACAGGCAAATTTTGGAATTATTTGGAGTTTAAGTAACCCATAAATTTTGAGTTAACATTTTCAAAAGGGTACCCTTTCAAGATTGTACACTTTCTTGCACAAATGGGATTATTTCTATAGCATAATTTCTATTCCACTCATCTGTGTCTGTCCTTGTATTATTACCACCACGCTTTTGAGATTATTGTTGCTTTGCAGTAAGTTTTGTAATTAACAAATGTAAAACTGAAAGTTTCAGGTTTGTTTTTCCATTTCAAGATTTTTTTTTTTTTTTTTTTTGGTGTTGCTATTTTGGATCCTTTCAGTTTCTATTTGAGTTTTAGGAGTGGATTCTTAATTTACACACACTAAAAAGCCAGCTGAAACTGAGAGAATTATATTGTTCTGTGGATCAATTTGGAGAGTGCTACTATCTTAACAATGTTAAGTTCTTATGTTCTGATTCATGAACATAAGATTTCGTTCCACTTATTTAGATCTTTAACTTTCATTTTAGATTTCAGAGTATAGGATTTGTATTTATTTTGATAATTTTACTCCTCAAAATTTTATTATTTTTGATGCTATAAAAATGAAACTCTTTTCTTAATTTCATTTTTGGATTGCGTATTGCTAGTGTATAGAAATACAATTGATTTTGGAATATTGATCTTGAATCCTGCAGCCTGCATGAAGTTGTTTATTAGATTTAATAATTCTTTTAATGAAATCCTCAAGACTTATAATATTCACATCTGTGAACAGAAACAGATTTATTCTTCCTTTGCAATATGTTTATGCTTTATTTCATTTTCTTCTCTGATTGCTCCAGCTAGTACCTGTAGTACAATGTTCAATAATTTCCATTTAGTTCCTTTTTTTCCTGTAATTTCTACCTCTTTATCAATATTCTCTACTAGGTGAAATTTTGTCATCATACTTTAATTTTTAAAGCATTGTTTCCTTTTGTCTTTGAATATAGCTATAAAGACTACTTTGGTATCTTTTCCGTTGCTGTTGTTAAATCCAAATCTGTTCAGTTTCACAGGTAATTTCTGTTGCCACTTTTTTCTTCCAACTATGGGTCAGACTTTCTTGTTTTTTGCATACTTCATTTTTTTTGTTAGAAATTGAACACTTTAAATAATATAACAGCTCTGGGTACTGTTCTCATCTTTGAGATGTCTTATTGTCAGTTGCTTGTGTATTGGCTGACTGGAATTATTTTAATAAAGCTTTCTTTTGCCCTTCCCTCTCACGTTGTTCTCCCATCCCCAAGTAATAGCCTCTGATTTTGCTATTTGGAAGGTGTAGCCTTGAACATGTGCACAGTCACTATGCAATATTGTAAATGATACTTCTGTGTTTTCAAATGTCCTATTTTCTATAATATATAAAAATACAATTACATACCTGCATATTTACCTTTTATCCTACCCACTTTGCTAAACACATGTTTAGTCCAAGCAATTTTTGCAAATTTTTCAGGGGATTCTCTAAAAAGAAATTTTCATCTGTAAATAAATACTTTATCTTTTCCTCTACAATCTGCATAAATTATTTTTATCATGTCTTTGGATTGGCTAGGACCTCCAGTTTGATGCTAAAGAAGAATAATGAGAGAAGAAGCCTTTTCATTATTCCTGATCTTAGGAGAAAAGCCTTCAATTTTCATTACTAAGTATAATATTGGCTAGAGATACCCTATGTCTAGAAGAAGCAGCTGTCTTTTATTTCTTTGCTCAGATTTTTAAAAATTATGAATGGATACTTAACTTTTCCAATTGTTTTTCTGCATATCTTAAAATAATCAGATTCCTTTTCTTTCTTTCCTTTTTTTTTTTTGGCAATTTTTGGCCAAGGCCGGTTTTGAACCCACCACTTCCAGTCCTTTGAGCCACAGGTGCCATCCCAATCAGATTACTTTTCTCTGTTAGTTGATAGTGTGCATGAAGTTGATTTTCTCATGTTAACTATGTATATTTAAATATATATACATGCATGTGTATATATTCATAATTCTTTCTGTCTCTCATTCTATTTTTCTATATATCTGTATCTTTATTCCTGGATCCAATTAGCTATTTATTTGTGAAGGAATTTTTCATCTGTGTTCTAGAGGAATAATTTTCCTTCAGTGGTTTTGGTTTCATGCATCTGTAACCTTATACAATTAGGTCAGATGTATTTAAGTCTCCTATATTTTCTAGAAGACTTTGTCTACACTTGATGTTAATACCTCCATAAAATTTTGCTTGGACTTTTTACTCTTGTATAATTTTAAATTGCAAGTTCAATTTATTAAATATGTTTAAAACTATTTAAGAGATCTATTCTTTTTTGAGTGAGTTTTGGTAGTTAGTGTCTTCTAAGAAATTGGTCCATTAATCTAAATTATCAAATTTATTGCCATAAGGTTCTTCTTAATGTCCCCATATTATTACTTTAATATCTATGACCTGTGATATCTATAGTAATGCCTGCTCTTTCATTCTTGATATTTACAATTTGTGTCATTTCTATTGTTTGTCTGTCAGTCTGTGTAAAAAACGTCTTTTTTTTATTTCTTCAAACAGACTTTTGTTTAATTGATTTTATCTATTATTTCTGTTTTCAGCATCATTGATCTCTGCTTCCATTGTTATTACTTCCTTATTTCTGCTTGATTCTCTCTTCTTTTCCTAGTTTCTTGTGGAAGAATCTCAGAATGTTTATTTAAGACCTATTTTTCTTTCCAATATAAGCACTTAGTTCTCTCAATTTCTCTTCAAGTGCTTTAACTGAATCTCACAAAGTTTCTTATGATAAATTTTCATTTCTATTAATTAAAAGTATTTTCTAGCTATCCTTGCCACTCCCTATTTGACTCATAGTTATTTAGAAATGTGTTTTTTAATTTCTAGATATTTCACACTTTCCAGATAGCTTTCTATTATTGCTATCTAGTTAATTTCTATTGGAGCCAGGAAACACATTTTGTATGATCTCAATTGCTTTAAATATGATAGCATTTGTTTTATGACCCAGAAAATGTAATTCATTAATGTTACCAGTGTACTTTAAAAGAGTCTCTGTTCTGTTATTGATACGTGTAGTGTTACATAAATTTTAATTTGATAATATTGGTTAAAGTGTTTTCCAAACCTTCATTCTTCTTCTATCAGTTTTTGAGAAATAATATTCAATTTTCCAGCTATAATTGTTGATTTGTCTGTTATTCCTTTTGGATCTATCAATTTTGGCTTCATGCATTTTGAAATTTTGTCATTAGGTACTTAGACTTTTAGGATTGTGATTTATCCTGGGAAATAAATCCATTTCTTATTATGTAATGTACTTCATTATCTCTGATAGTCACACTGTACAAATCCTATTTTGGTCCGATACTCATAGAACCATGATAGCATTTTTTAAAATTAGTGTCTGCATATTATATTACCTTTTATTCTTTTATTTTTAGCTTATTTATGATTTTATTTTCTAGGAGAGTTTCATGAAGATAGTACGAACTTAAGTATTGCTCTTTATCCACCCTTACAAATTTTAACTTTCAAGGCACTTAAGCCATTTATGTTAAGGTAACTATTTGTATACTTGGATTTAAATCTATTTTTTTCACATTATTTTATATTTATGTTAACCAACCTTTGTCCCTTTTTATGTCTTTTTGCCTTTTTCTAAGAAAGTTTAGCAGCTTTTTACAATTATGTTATTTTTCTGTCTTTTTTTTTTTTTTTTTTTGCAATAGAGTCTCATTATGTCACCCTCAGTATAGTGTTGAGGTGTCTCAGACAGCAACCTCAAACTCTTGGGCTTAAGCGAGTCTCTTGCCTCAGCCCCCTGATCAGCTGGGACTACAGGCACCTGTCACAAAACCTGGCTATTTTTGGTTGCAGTTGTCATTGCTGTTTAGAAGGCCCAGGCAGGTCTCAAACCCTCCAGCTTTGGTGTATGTGGCTGGCACCCTTACTCACTGAGCTATAGACACCGAGCCTACAATTATTTTCTTATCTACACTATTAGTTTATTATTTATGCCTCTTTTATAATTTTTTAGTTGCCTTGTTGCCTTATTCGTTCTAATATATCAATATCCAGTTTCAAATAATATCATGTCACTTTACATAGAGAGTAAGAAACGTATGACAGGATCCAGTTCTTCCTTTCTGCCTCTTTGTGCTATCATTGGCATATACTTTACTTCTATATTTAATTAACCCCACAATATATTTTTACTTTAGATTATCCATTATCCAAAAAAAATCTATTATCTTTTCAACTGATTAAAAATAAGAAAAAAAGTCTTTTATTTTTATTTACCATTTTTATCATTTCTACACCTCTCCATCTTATTGTGTAGGTCAGAGTTTCTGCCTAGTATCATATTCTTCTGTCTAAAAAACTATCGTTAGCATTTATTTGGTAGTGAATTGTTTTATAATTTGTTTTATTAGAAATCTTATTTATTTCACCATATGTGAAAGATATTTATAGTGGGTATGGAATTCTGAGTTGACAGGTGTTTATTTTTCTTTCAGCACACTGAAAATGTCACTCAGTTGTCTTCTGAAATTCATATTTTTAACAAGAAGTCTACTTACTATAATTTTATCTCTCCTTATTTAAAGTGTTTCTTTTTCTCCAGCTACTTTCAAGATGTTTAATTTGTTTTCACTTTAAACACTGTAAGTATTGATATAGTTCAGATATTTGTCCCTTGCAAATTTCATATTGAAATTTGATCTCCAATGTTGGAGGTAGGACCTGCGGGGAGGTGCCTGTGTCGTGGAGGCAGATCCCTTATGAATAGCTTGGTATTCTCTCTGAGGTAATGAGTGAGATCTTGCTCTGTTAGTTGACATCAGAGCTGGTGGTAGAACCTGGCACCTTCTCCTCTCTCTTGCTCCCTCTCCTGCCATGTGACATACCTGCTTCCCCTTTTCCTTCTAACATGAGTAAAAGCATTCTGAGGGCCTCACCAGAAGCAAAGCCTAGTGCCAAACTTCTTGTCCAGTTTGCAGAGCCATGAACAAAATAAACTTCTTTTCCTTATAAATTATCCAGTCTCAGTTATCTTTTTGCAGTGATGTGAAATGTACCAAGGTAACTGTGATATGTTTAGATGTGGAATTTTGTTGTCATTGTTATCTGTGGATTTGTGGAGGGTTGTATCTGGGGTTTGGTATCATTCATTAATTGGGGGCAATTATTTGTCATTATCTCTTTAAATACTTTCTACCACATTCCTGTTTTCTTCCTTATGTTATTAATAAAACAGTTGACATTGTCTTATGTTTTTTAGTTGTTTTGTTATTTTTTTCATTCTTTTTCCTTTTTGTGTTTTGGTTTAAGTAACTTCCATGGAACTATCTTCAAGTTCATAGTTTTTTTGTCTTGTTGAGTTTACTAATGAAATTATTAAAAACATTCTTCATCTCTGACACTGTCTTTTTTATTTCTAACATTTCTATGTGATATTTTTCTCATAGTTTCCATCTCTCCTAAAATTTTCCATCATGCAATTGTTCGCCTTTCCTACTACATCCTTTAATATGTTACAATTAATTTAATGTTCGTATTGCAAAGTTCCAACATTTATGCCTTCTTTTCATCAAATTCTGTTGATTAATATTTTATTTTATTTGTTTCAAAAAAAATTAATGCCCCAGATCATGTGTAGAATGCAAGAGACTGTAGTAAATGCTACTAATTCCCAGATATAGGCATATCTTTTCTTTTACCAGGCTGTTAGTGTGGGGGATTGAAAGAATCTTGTCAATAACACATCTGTGTTTGCTTCTGTACAACATACTGTTCCTCTGGCAATGAATGCCTTTGATTCATGCTTAGGCTGGAGGCAGATTTGGCAAATGGGTGTTTTTCTCTGTAAGTGCCCAATCTTAACCTTACAACTATGTCCACACATTAGGTGCACAGAATGGCTCTCATTTTTAGCTCTTATTCCTCTCTAGTAACAGACAAGGTAGCTTATTAGTAGTAGGTGGAAGGTTCATTTTGGTCCCCAGTCGGTGGACGTCTGTTGTCTTGATCTGGCCTCATTTTTTTTTTTTTTTTTGTAGTTTTTGCCCGGGGCTGAGTTTGAACCCACCACCTCCGGTTTGTGGTGCCAGCGCCCTACTTTGAGCCACAGGTGCTTCCCAGATCTGGCCTCATTCTTAAGCAAGTGCAGTGCCCTGGGCTTCAAAGGAGGGATTCTCTCCACATTCCTTGTCCTCCTTTTCATATCAGGAAGCCAAACTCTGCTTTTAATTTTAGGTGAGTTTAATGTAGGAGAAAATTTCCTTCCCTAGCATCTAATGGTATTGGTATAGGATCGTGGGTCAAGAATTGATTCATGCTTCAAGACCTGTTATTCTTGCACACTTCTCCTAGCCATGACAGAAAAGATTTCCTGATATTTTTCTATTAGCTTTAAGTTTTCTCTGAAATTAAGACAAAGTTTGGGAGTGATATCAGTGCAAATGGCAGAGTAGGGACTTATGAAAAAATTTTTCTTCTTTAAAAAAAATGCCAAAAATTGTCAGAAACAACTGATTCAGAACATTGGAAATTAACCAAAGCCTATCAGCAATTTAGGCAGCATTTACTCAAGAAGAACAGATTAATCTCAGTAAGAAGCATGGGCCAGGCAGTAAACATAACTTAAATTTTTATTTTTATTTGTTTATTTTTTGTATTATCATCACCCTTCATTCCCTCCCCTTCTGCCTTGGATGCTACCAACTACTCCTAATAGGTGATTGGTTTAGTATCAGTTAGCATCACCCTTTTTCACTTCTGCTTTGGACTTTACCAAGTACCCCTAATCAGTGATTGGTTGTCCTAGTCCCAGTTGGTATCACCCTTCTCCTCCCCTCTGTTCTGCCTTGGATGCTACCAAATATTTATGATGAGTGATTGGTTTAGTCTCAGTTGGTATTACCCTTCTTCCCCCTCCCGCAATCCCCCTTCTGCCTAGGACACTACCAACTACTCCTAATGGGTGATTTGTTGTCCTAGTCTCTGCTGCTATCACCTTTTTCCCCTCTCTTTTCTGCGTTGGAGTCTACCAACTACTCCTAATGGATGATTGGCTGTCCCCTGCCCCCTGCTGCCTTGGACTGTGCCAACTACTCTTAATGAGTGATTGGTTGTCTTAGTCTCAGTTGGTATCACCCTTTTTGCTCCACCCTCTTCTGCTTTGGAAGCTACCAACTACTCCTAAAGGGTGATCAGTTGTCCTAGTCTCAGTTGATACCACTCTTCTTCCCCCCTCTTCTGCCTTGGACTGTACCAACTATTCTTAATGGGTGATTGTGTGTCCTAGTCTCAGTAGGTATCACCCTTATCCCCCACTCCTGCCTTGGAATATACCCACTACTCTTAATGGCTGATTGGTTTAGTCTTAATTGATAATTCCCTTCTTTGCTTCTGTGTTAGACTCTACCAACTAATCCTAATGGGTGATTGTTTGTTCTAGTCTCAATTGGTATCCCCTTTCTTGGTCCCAGTTTCTGCCTTGGACTTTATCTACTAAACCTAATGGGTGATTGGTTGTCCTAATGTCAGTTGGTATCACTCTTCTCCCCCTCCCATCTTCTGCTGTGGACTCTACTAACTACTCCAAATGGGCGATTATTTGTTCTAGTCTCAGTTGGTATCACCCTTCTTCCCCTGCCCCCTTCTGCCTTGGATTCTACTAACTACTCCTAATGAGTGATTGGTTGTCCTAGTCTCAGACTCTGTTCTGCCTTGGATGCTACCTAGTACTTTTAATGGGTGATTGGTTTAGTCTCAGTTGGTATCACCTTTCTTCCCAAGACTTCTGCCTTGACACTACCAACTACTCCTAATTGGTGATTGGTTGTCCTGGTCTCCACTGATAGAACCCTTTTTTCTTCCTCTTCTGCCTGGGAGTCTACTAACTACTCATAATGGATGATTGGTTGCCCTAGTCTCAGTTAGTATCACCCTTCTTCCCCTGCCCTCTTCTGCCTTGGACTGTACCAACTACTCTCAATGAGTGATTGGTTGTCTTAGTATCAGTTGGTATCACCCTTTGTTCCACCCTCTTCTGTTTTGGAAGCTACAAACTACTCCTAATGGTGATCAGTTGTCTTAGTC
The DNA here is from genome assembly GCA_963573935.1 of Arctocebus calabarensis. Lineage (NCBI taxonomy): Eukaryota > Metazoa > Chordata > Mammalia > Primates > Lorisidae > Arctocebus > Arctocebus calabarensis. The sequence goes on from CAUYON010171631.1 coordinate 35,645, forward strand.
TCAGTTGATACCACCCTCTACCCCTCTCTTCCGCCTTGGACTGTACCAGCTAATTTTAATGGGCGATTGTTTGTCCAAGTCTCAGTTGGTATCACCCTTATCCCTCCTCCTGCCTTGGAATATACCCACTATTTTAAAGGCTGATTGGTTTAGTCTCAGTTGATATCTCCCTTCTTTGCTTCTGCCTTAGACTCTACCAACTAATCCTAATGGGTGATTGTTTGTCCTAGTTTCAATTGGAATACCCCTTCTTCCCTTCAACTTCTGCCTTGGACTTTACCTACTACTCCTAATCTAAATTTTTATTAAGGACAAAAAATTCCCATTATCAGGGCTCCATTTACCCTCTGAAAAATAAAGTGTTTTCACCAGATTATATAATCTCTAACAGCAATATTCTATAACCAGTGACTCTATTTATAGCAGAAAGAATTATAGTACTCATGGCCTTCCAGAGAGAAAGATATTTGGTATCTTTATGTATCATTAATGTCCCATGACATAGGCATCTACCTGTGTACCAGGTAGATGTAAAGCCAGTTTTCTAATTTACTAGAAAAAAATATTCATAGCAGAAACATTGAATTACTAAAATAATTTTCATCCATTCCAATTCTTGATTGCTCTGCTTGAGTCTGTATAAACTATTTTATCTCAAGGTGAAGGAATGCTGTTAACACTTCATAATGTGCCATTTACAGACTCATAGATGTGTGACATCTTGTACCTAAATTACTATTGAGATATTAGAAAAGACTTACAGACATAAATTTGCAAATACACTAAATTTTTGTGATGTAATAAGTGTGTAATAAGTATCTTTTTATTACAAGAATAAAAATTCATTTAGAAAATTATAAAATGAGGTGAGGAACCAAGATGGCGGTCTGTAGCCAGCTTTCTGCAGATGCTCCCATCCAGAAGGAGAGTTAAAGGACAGAAATTTAGCAAGAAAGCCAACGTTTGGAGCTGAGCCAAGAGACAAGGTCGAGGAATGCACATCAACCTGCTGGAGCAACCTGCAACCCCAAGGATACAAATAAAAGGTACAGGGCACATCACCAAGATGGGAGTACCCTCTCCCAAGAGAACAGCTCGCAGTATATGCCATACCTCCATACAAACAAGTGAGCAGAGTTCAGATGTCCTCCCACTCTACCCCATGGGACAGACCCTCTAAAAACTGAACCTCCTTCCCCTACTAGGGTGCTGTGGCACTCTCCTGCCAGGCATAAAGTTGTATAAAACTGTATATATTCTCTACCTGCAAGTTGGAACTCCCAGCACTCCCCTCCACTCTCACCCTGAGGTCTGTAGGTCTGTCCCCCATGGAGCACAGATTCTTAGACACTTTCTCGAGGGGTATGGACGGGGTGTGGGTGCCCACTGGTCTGTGCTGTTCTCCTGGCTCGGGAGTGGTGAGAGGAGAGTAAGCCGAAGGGTGGCTGGTCTGGGCGGACAGGGGTTCCCCTGAGGCACCAAGCCCAGTGCTGAGAAAGCTTTGGTGAATTGCGGCCACACCCGGCCCTCATGGAATGACAGCTGAGACAAAGGGCTGAAGCTCACAGACTGAGTCAGGACTATTAGCAGCCTGGCGTCTCTTCCACAGGGCAGAAATTCTGCAAACTTGTTCTATTCTATCAGCTTTTTCATCTACTTTACATCAATCAGGGACAGGGCTGGAACTGAGTGAATCGCCCAACCCCTATTAACTACCCAGGTTGTCAGGCCTCACCTCCCCCCCTGCCAAAACCGACATAACTGGTGGACTGGCTGAGGAGCCACAGAGCCCCGTGTGACCTAGGCAGGCGCAAACCTCTAGAGCATCTGCTCATTGGAGGGAACTGGACCACAGCCCTGCAAGTTTATGAGAGACTGGGTGTGACAGAGGGGCAAGGTGGGGAAAGAGGCATCAACCTTCCCAGGCTAATTTACTGGCTGGGGGGCCCCCCCTGAGCTCACAGAACCCTGGAGCAAGTTATACTAAAGTTGCCAGCAGACTTCTGCTGTCTATTTGCCAGAGACTTTTCAACTCTTTGATTTGAGGTTGGTACTGGCTGGGACAATTGATTGGTACCTCTTCAACTGGGCCAATCACCCGAGGACTTTCCAACGTTGTACACTGGGTGTATGGTAGTGGGAAGGTTTGATTTTCCT
>CAUYON010171633.1:0-10734 GCA_963573935.1 Arctocebus calabarensis
AGCAACCTCCAATTCCTGGGCTCAAGTGAGTCTCTTGCCTCCGCTTCCCAAAAAGCTCGGACCACAGGCGCCTGCCACAATGCCCGGCCATTTTTTGGTTGCAGCCGTCGTTGTTTGGTGGGCCCGGGCTGGATTCGAACCTGCCAGCTCAGGTGTACATGGCTGGCACCTTAGCCCATTGAACCACAGGCACTGAGCCAGGATTTTTTAATTCATGAGACTAAAAGAAAAATTAAGAAAAAATTTTGTATTAATATATTAATTTTTTAGAAATCTTGAAGAGACTGCCACTATTTTATTTTGCAAAGAAACGTCTATATTTTCATGGAATATTTATTATTCATAAGCCAATGTTCATTAAACTTGAAAATGATCACTTGTTATTATCTTCATCCTTCCTCATAACTTTTTCTGTCTTCTAGGCCTTTTGCTTACATTGTTGTTTTCATTTCTTCTTCCGTTCCCTTAAATTGATTTTACTTTTGCTATTTTTACATTTTGATAACCATCTACCATACTTTTTCCGTTTTATTTGTTTGATTCCCAATTTAGAATCCTCTTCTTTGTCTAAATAATTACCAGACTCATTTTCATTTAAGTCATGTTCATGGTTTTGCAGAATTTGTCAATACATTGGCTAACTTGTGTGCAAACACCTACATATTTGTTTTCAAATATAGTATTTCCTTTTTTACGTACTCTTGTTAATTTGTTAATGTCGTCTTAAAGTTTTGTTTAGCCCCTTTTAGTTTACTTTTATATGCCAAATCAAGAATGCCTTTATAGTTTCAAAATTTCAATGTTTTTCCTTTTGCTGCATATGCTTACATTTGAATCACACTTTCTCATTTCAGTCTCTTCAATCGGCCTGTCTTTTCCATCATCCCCATCTCCATTTTTTTTGTTTCCCATCAGCACTATGCTGCATGTAACTGCTGATGGCAAGGGCCTTAACAAGTACTCACTAGTAAGATCTAGCTTACTTACAGGTTTTGGTTTGGCTGCAATTTTGGATTGGGTTTCAATTTCAGTTTTGTTTTCTGCCCCCCAACCCAGAGTATAAAATGATTTAATTTTTGATGCTGTAGATGGGACCTGTGTTTTCCAGATTGCTCTGAAACTGGTGCCTTGCTTTCTTTAGATTCAGCCTGCCTCTTCCATTGAAGTGGCCCACCTGAGTCCTTGGAGTCACTTGAGATCACAGCCCTTAGCAAGATGCTTATTATCCTTTATTTTCTGCTTTAAATTTAGCAGGCTGATTTTGTTGTGTTTTTATTTTATAAAAATAAGGAAATATTGTATAATGTTATAAAACCATGAATAAGGAAAAGGTAAACTACTTTCTTTTCAAACTCCATTCTCCATCTGAAAATATATTTGTTGCTTATCCAATTTATTCATGTAATGGACATTTTTTGTGTGTACATTAATCCATGCATTTCATTCTTTTTTTCTGGAATCTTTTAAATTTGTGTTCTTATGATTTTTCAAAAGTTGCTTTTAGATATTCTTTGGAATAAAATTATTCTTAATACATAAACTTCTAGCAAAGTGACTTTTATAGAATTAAGTATTGAAATTTAGATTCTGCATATTATTTTTGTAACATACACCGCAATTAAAGATAAAAAGAGAAAGAGAGAAAGCAGGGCTTAGAAAACATAATTTATAAGGTCACATAAGTTTTTCATATATATACTTAATATTTATAGTGGTTTTTCTAATTCAATAACTGAAAGAAATATTTGGGTTACACAAACATTCTGAAAAATTCTAACTTAATCTTCTGACCCATTGGGTCTTGCTTCAGTCCGTAAACTGCTCAGCTAGTGGTCCTTCTGGTTCTTGTCATTATCTAAGTCAATTCTTATTGCAGTTTGATACAAACTTTAAATTGAACTTGCTTCATGTTGCTACCCTGTGCCCTAAGGAAATAGCAGCAATACGATTGATTCCCTACACAAAAAGGCCTGGTGCAGAAGATTTGGGCCTTCCCGACCCAGATGCTGCTCTTACTGGTACTTCTTGGAACTTGTTGTGCTTCTGTAACAAGCTCTTGTTTCTTCTCTTGTGGCATAATATCCACATCATTTCTGAGTAACCCAGTCTGCATCTAAAATTGTTATTATTTTGAACACGTAGCATCTAAAATTGGGCATCATCTTCCCCCCAAATAAGGTTAGCTTGGCTAATAGGTATCAGATAAAACCCTATTGGGTTTACCATGTCCAATTTGAAAATGCTTTCTATCAGTGACCCCCTTCCCTCAGTTTGGCTTTTTTTCTCATTTATCATCTTCCTTCCTTCTTTTGTCAAATCCCAAACTCACTTTCAATCAACATAAGTTTTGTCTTTTGTCCTACTTCCAGCCCACTGCCTAGCCTGCTCCTGACGATATCACCAGCCAGCAGTGACTCAATGTACCTGTAACTTGTATCCCTGGCACACACCCATGTGTACTGTTTCTTCATGAGTTCAGTGTTTACCCCATAACCTTCAGATCAGACTGAACATCTGATTCTAATTATTCGTTTATTAAAGAAATCCATGCAGTTGCAGTAACCTGCACAATTCCTTGTAGTGTAATGTTAATGAATCATTCTATTTTATTTGCCTTTACCCTAATAAAATATCACCCATAGCTAAAGCTCCCAGATTAAGCCAGAGCAATAATACAATCTACCTTTGTTCTGAACCTAGGAGAAATCTAGCTCATAATTAATTGGTGACTTCCTTGGCATCTACTGAGCCGTATCCTTTGTATAATAAATATCAAAGTTCTACGGCATGCACTTGTTCAAAAAAATCAATTGTTATTGGGAAATAGAAGATAGTAAGTAACAAATAATTATAAAAAGTGAAACACATTATCATAGTCCATACCCATTGACTTGGATGAAGATGGGCAAATTTCTATTCAAAGAACCAAACATTAAATGTAATATCTGAGAGCAAATTCAACTCAATGTATTAACAAAATATTTTTTTCTAATATAATATTAGTATAGTTTTTGGTCCCTCCTAGTCTTATTTCCTTAAAATTGAGATGAACATTAAAAACGCAAATCCCCGAGCCATATAAAATTACAATCTCTGGGAACTTGCTTGTGGAAAATGTGCCATTTCAATAAATTTCACAGATGATTCTCTTGCATGTTAAACTTTGAGAACCACCATTTCACTTCATGAGAATTTTCTGTCTGTCACACTGGGGAAGAGCACTTTCTCTGTCCCAGAACTTCTGACAACTCTCTTTCTACCAATAGCTCTAATAAATGAGGGGTTTCCGTGGGGCTGTAGTTTATGCAATTTGAGAGTCTTTAATAAAAATCACAAAAAAATACAAAATTATGACTGAAAAAAATCAATTTTAAAAGTGAATGTTCAGAATTAGAAAAGAAATCACAATGAAATAATGGATAACAAAATAGTGGAATTTCAGATCCATTTCTTCTGAGATCTCTTTAGGTAATTTACCAAAATGCTTACAAATAAGTGCTTTCTATTTATAACTTCACTTCTCTTCCCCAATTTGATTGCACAGAGACGGTCAACATTCACCAAACTGCATGTGAAGGAAAAGGCCAAAACTTAGGCTCATTAGCTTTATCCTAAATCTACCTGAAAATGTAGTATTAGCCCTTCACTCATAAGTCTTTAGCACCCATGACAGTCAGTCCTGGGACTAATAGTGAAGTGGTCATTTTGAATCAAATTCCTACTGGTTTTAACTTGTTTCTTTTTCTCTCTGTCTAGGACTTTACAATGACATTTTATCTCAGGCATTACTGGAAAGATGAGAGGCTGTCCTTCCCTAGCACTACAAACAAAAGCATGACATTTGATCATAGATTGATACAAAAGATTTGGGTGCCTGACATCTTTTTTGTCCATTCTAAAAGATCCTTCATCCATGATACAACTATGGAGAACATCATGCTGCGTGTGTACCCTGATGGGAACATCCTCTTCAGTCTCAGGTGAGCTCTCTGTGGACCCCAGCTGTCTACACTGAAACTAGTGGGTCTCACTTAGGAATAAACTCACAACATTGCTGTCTGTTTTATACAGAAGATGTGATTGTGCCTGTTTCTAACATTCTTTATGGTAACATATACCCAGACTGAGTAGAGTTAGAATAGGAAACCATTCTTTAAAATCTGCTTAAACATAGAATCTGGTTGGTTAGATGGATAGGAGCAAAATCCACAGCTATGGAATTGTCTGGCACACAACTTTACAGGTACACAAACCAGCTTTTCCTCTTCACCAACTCCTCCCTACCCCTATACCTCACAAAGCACTTTTAGAATGCTAAATTAGCTAAATAATTTTTTAACTATCAGGAAGAGACATAGTCATCATCCAAATTACCATTAATTTACTCACATTTTTCTATTTTTTTTTTTTAGTTTAAAAAATGTCCTAACACTGTTTTCTTTGAACCTAATTAGTCCTGTGCACAATGAGTGGCTTATCATAGATAATTCTAAAAATGTTTGGTAAATCCAAGCAAATCAACGTTTTCTTAATGTCTTAAAAGTTGCAGAGAGATTATAAAGTAGGCTGATAAAAAAATGTTCCCCCCCAAAGATAACCCCATCTTAGTCCCTAGAACCTGTAAAAATTGCCTTATACGTAATATATGTATGACAAAAAAAAATCATATCTGACATAATCAGATATGGTTGAGTTAAGGATCTTGAAATGGAGAGATTATTCTGGATTATCTGATTGGGACTTAAATGTAATAACAAACACCCTTAAAATAGAAAGGTAGAGAAAATTTGATATACACAGAAAAGAAGAGGCAATGAGACCACAAGCCAAGAAAAGCTGATGGGGACCAGAGCTATAAAATGAACAGATTTCCTCCCTAAAACTTTCCCACTATGTTTGTGGTAATTTGTTATAGCAGCAATAGGGAACTAGTACTGTTTATTTTTCTCATTAAAAATACCTTGCTCACTTCAGTACAAAGGAGTTATTGCCACTCATTTCAGAAAGCCTATCAATGTTTTTAAAAATGCAATTAAAGGCAGGTGCTGTTTTCAATATGACTTTGAAATCAGTAGTAACATGGGACTCATAAGCACTGGAGTCAAGCCCTCATTTAGAATCCAAAGCAGAATGGAAATGTCTGGCCAAAAGATCAACTGTTTTACAATGATTTTGGTGAGGTAATATCCAGTCAAAGATTGAGCCAGTTGGTGTTCCTTACTCTGCACACTCCAAAAAAAATTTGATCCTTGCTGGCTCCTGGGAGGTAACCTCTAACCCCTAGGAATATCTAAACTATTAAGAATGTCTTTGTTTACCTGGGGGCCTTGAGCCCATATAGTCTATGCTAACTATGTGATTTATGGTGGAGACTGAGAGACCATAAGGCACATGGCCAGGATGACTCCATCTTGACCCATGGTGGCCATTTTGTATAACATAGCCCAGCCCAGTTCTCGGATAAGCTATAGAAACCCACAAGCAGCCAACTCCCCTAGCCTAAGCCAATTGGCTTACAGGAGTCCTAATAAGGTATAGAAATAGAGCCCAGCCAGGCCCAAAAGCCCCGTTGAAGATCCAAATATGGTATGAACATAAAGCCCATTAAAGAATCCAAATATGGCCTGAACATGGGACCAACCAATCAGGGGCCACCCAGTTGCTCCCATACCCTAACCCCATAAATACCTCACCCTCCCAATTGTAGGGGCTCTTTCGGTGACCTGCTGCATCAAGCAACTGAGAGCCCAAGCTTGAGCTAAATAAAAACTCTTTTGTTCTTGCATCGGATTTGGCTCCCTGGTGGTCTGTGGGGATGGAACTCTGGGCATAACAGAGACCTTGACACAAGCAAATCAGCTTGACCTCTTGAGGGCCTGGAGACCAAGGTCAATCAAATGTGTGTTCAGCCATTAGTGTGCAAAGACTCTTAATTAAAATTGTGGACACCAAGACTTGGTGAACTTCCCTAGATGGTCTTCTTCATGGGTGTTGTCACATAGTATTGCTGAGAGAATTAAGCCCTGTTTATACAACTCCACTAGGAGAGGACGACTGGAAACTTATACCTGGTCTCTCCTGTACTCCTTTTCCACTGTTGATTTTAATCTGTATCCTTTCATTCTAATAAAGGTAACCATGAGTACAGCAGCTTTTCTGGGTTCTGTGAGTCTTTTTAGAAAACCATTGACCCTAAAGATGATTTCAGAGATCCTCAAACATAGGAGGAAACCAAAATTATTGCCAGCACAAGTTCATCCAGCCAACAGCAGAGCCAGTCCAAGTCCAGATCCAGGTCACCTGGTTCCAGGATTGGTTCTGACACCACATAGACACCTAATCACCTTGTTCATTAATTTCACCAGGTGTACTATAAAGTGGACTGAATGACCTCAAAGATTCCTTGAAGCTTTGAAGTATTAGAAATACAAAAATAAATAAGTTTTCTGACACATAGAGATTCTTCCTGGCCTGATGTTTTTCTGCATGACTACTGACAGCAAAATTCAGCCCATAAAAGATCAGCTGGTTCCACTCCTCTGATTAGTTCAAGGGCACCATGGGTGGGAGCATCTGTTGCCTTTGTTTTTTGCAGGCCTGCTCAGGGCCCTTTTATGAACCTCTGATCTGCTATTGTGAGTAACAAAGTCTTTACTTTGAGGCAAGATCATAGTACAAAGCTCCTGCCTGAAGCCAGGAAAATCTAGGAGGATATAAAATTTGCAAAAACAGTTCTCATTAGTATGCAGTCCTATTGATTTAATAGCACCTGAATTATGCATTGTGCACATAGATCTATGACTAAAAATGCTCCAGGTTTTTCCCTCACGATTGGAAAGAGAATTTCCTTAGGTAAACCTACCTTGTGAAGAAAACCTTTACCTACAGATTTGTATTGCCTTCTCAGCCCTTTATTACTAGAAACTAAGTTTTGGATCTTCCAAAAAGCAGAAAATATTTAAATCTATTTTAAGAGTCTTCTCAATTTGCAGTATATTTTTCTGGAGACATTAGAGCCAGAAAATGCAGAGAGGTCTAACCCAGAAAAGGTGAGATCAGAAGCAATTACGAGAGCCGGAATTCACTTGCGTTCTGTGTCTTAAGCAAATCACCCACTCTTCTGGGTTTGCTTCCTTGTAGGGTATTTGGACAAAAGATAGCAATGCCTCTTTTGCATTATTCTCAGAAAGCACACAGAATGAGCAGACAGTAAGAAAGCTTCATTGTTGCATGCTTATTTGGCCAGGTGGCTAAATGATCTGCAATGTTCTTTGTCTCATTCATTTTATAGGATAACGGTTTCGGCCATGTGCTTTATGGATTTCAGCAGGTTTCCCCTTGACACTCAAAATTGTTCTCTTGAACTGGAAAGCTGTAAGTCTTACTTCCGATGGAGTGAGTATGATCACACCATCACATGCTTGCATATATGCTCGTAACAAGCCTTTGAAAATCTTGACCCATTATCTTAAAACAAAACAGTTGTAGGTTTTTGGCTCTTTGCTAAAGATGATGACAGTTTGTGCCTCAGATGAGACCATTCAGGGGAAAATTGTGTCTTGATAACTGCATAATCTGTAGTTTCCACATTTGTTATAAAGAGCAAATTCCCCAAGAAGGTGAATTCTTGCTGATGTTATTAGGTGGCCTGAAACAGACTTTTCACATTTGGAAAGCTCTGTAATTCATGTTCCCAGAGGAGTCACAATCCTCCATTAAATATACTCGGATTCCCCCAGAAAAACCCAGCTCTAGACATAGACCCCCTAATCAAAGCCCTGTCACAGGGCATCTCAGCTGGCTCCTGTCAATCACTTTGACCTTTCAGCTATTTTTGCTATGACATCTTAAAAGCTGACCGCAATTTTTCATAATGTATCTAAACTGCTGGGAATCTCAGTGGATGTCTACGCCACAGATGTCCCTCCCAAAACCCATTAGCAACTTAATGATGCCACTGTTTCACTTTAGATAGAAAATCCCTTGTAAGAGAGGCCCGTACTGGAATTTTATCCAATAAAACTGCAAAACTAAGGAAGACTGATGGCCTGGAGTTAGGCGTATGACCATGAAGCAATGCCATGGTGTCACTCTGAGGCCTGGTTCACTATTTTTTTTTTTTTTTTAGCTGCAGCCATCATTGTTGTTGTTTTTGGCAGGCCCGGGCTGGATTCGAACCTGCCAGCTCAGGTGTACGTGGCTGGCGCCTTAGCCTGCTGAGCCACAGGCGCTGAGCCCTGGTTCACTATTTTGAGAGGATGCCACAGATGTGGGAGCACTATTGGGAGAGACTCCTTATGTGGGCACAAGAAAAGATCCACACTGTAAGAAATCATCCGGGTCTAACGTGTGGAGGTTTTTTGTGTGGTTTTTTTTTCTCTTTTTTGAAGACATGGATATGATCAGTCTACTTGCAAACATATTTTCCAGCATCTAATTTGTACATGTCAGTGGACCAGGCACTGGGCATCTATCGATCTAAATAAACCAAGGTCTAGGCCTCACGGTCTATTCCAAGCTTATTCTGATTACAAGACAGTTATTTCCTTGTTTTAGATGCCTACAATGAGGAGGACCTAATGCTTTACTGGAAACAGGGAAACAAGTCCTTAAACACGGAGGAGCACATTTCCCTTTCTCAGTTCTTCGTGGAGGAATTCAGCGCCTCCAGCGGCTTAGCTTTCTACAGCAGCACAGGTAGGGCGATTCGCGGGCATTCGCTCCACACGCACTGTGTGCAGAGCCCCGCAGTGAAGAAACCTGATTTCAAACGAGTGTCCAATTAGGCAAATGGTATCGTCCCTCACTTTCACAAGCGACCACCTGCCCCATTCTGCTCCTTCATTTATCTCCCCCTACCGCAACCGCCTCTGTGACTTCTTGCTTCCACTTTCAGACCCTGCAGTTTCAACACAGCAGACAGAGTGATATTTTGAAATACAAACATCACAGTTGTTTCCTGTTAAAAACCCTCCAGTGTTTTTTCCATCACACTTAGGATGAAAGCCAAGCCTCTGAACGTGATTTCCCGCCGAATGCCCTGCTCTCGGCCACTCACCTTACCTTCTACCACCGCTGACACCCCCCCAGCCCCCGCTCCCCTGCTGGCCAGACTGTTGGCTCCTCTCCTTCCCTGCAGGGCCTCTGCTGTGGCCTCGCTGGCCTCTGCTTGGTACACTCCTCAGGCCCATCTTCTCAGGACCGGCTCCTTCATGTCCGTCAGAACATGAAGCTCCTCCACAGTGCTTACCTAACCATCCTGTCTGGAATAGGCCTCCTTCCTCCTCATCCCCTATCTCTACATGTCTTCATAGGAGGTATCGCTACCTGAAATATGTATTTATTTGTCTGAGTGCCTCACTAGAGAGATGGCAGGGACTCTGTCTGCCTTGTTCACCATTTCTTTCCCAGCACTTGGAATATGCCAGGCACATAATAGATGCTCAATAAAAATCAAATGAATGAATCAATTGATAGTTGCATCATTGCTCCAAGCATAACGCTCATCCAAATTTGGACTTCTGTTATATACTCCTTGTTATAACAGATGTATTTCTGAGTTGGCAGCATTTATCCAGGGCACTGTTTAAAAGTTACACTTGATCTCTGTTGACTAATTTAGAAGCAGCCTTCACTATTCCCTTCCACACTGAGCCTCCCACCCTCACCATCATTTCCCTGCTGGATATTACTATTCTGGGTCATTTGAGGCAGAATCAATATAGAATTCAATAAAGCCATGTTCAAGCCAAGAAAGTGTGCCAAAAGCTGCCCCTGAGCTGTCCTGGCTAGAATGCTTTCACTTCCTCTTTTTTAATGGAGGGGGCTTCTTTCCCCAACGGTTCTTCGCTCTTTTCTTAGACCTTAGAGAATAGTTACCAAGTTTTTCTCCAAAAGCCGGTATCTTTAAGAGAGAAACTGAGATTTACATTGCAGAGAAGCTAAATGACTTTCTAGGACCAACAGCTATTTAGCCATTTAGAACAAGAAGAAATGTTCTATTTCACCCCATTATTTTTCTATATTGCTTGGGATTCAGCAAATGATGCTATTAATTTAAATCATGTGTTTTGCCTTTTCTGATTACATAAGTAACATACATTTATTTGTTTGGATCATTGATCTATCCCTGGCTCATAGCAGACGTTCAAAGGCTAATTATTGAATAAATGAATAAATGGTAGATAATGTGAAAAGAACTCAGAAAAGTTTAAAGAAAAAACTCTTTGTAATCTTGCCTCATAGAGACAAACTCTTTATTTTGATATATTTTTCTGCTCCTCTTCCTTTTTCTCCTTATTTTGTTTCTTTGCCTTTCTCTACGTAAATAAATATGGGTATGTTTTTTATCAGGATTTTTAATGTTCTTAGTTAATCCTAAACTCAATTAAGTTAATATTTAAATAAAGGAATGGATGCAATGAACAGTGATATATATGAAGTATCATTTATAGTTTTTTTTTATTTCACTGTAACTATGATGAATAACTTTGGCACATGATAAATTATGCATAGAACTTTGCAATATTTAATGCTAGGATAATGTGACACATTTGAAACAGAGAAATCCGAAACTATCACTTCCTGCACACAATATATATAACATATATAATAATAATGGCAATGACATTTCTCAAATTTTGAAGCACAAGTATCCAGTACTCTACATTCAGTTATCCTCTTAAAAAAAAGTTTAATTCCACTTCTAAATTCTAACTTCACCCATAAGTCATT
>CAUYON010171637.1:0-22467 GCA_963573935.1 Arctocebus calabarensis
GTGGGGGCTCTGGGAAACCTCACGCTGGTGTTGGCCATCATCGTCTTCATCTTTGCCGTGGTCGGCATGCAGCTCTTTGGGAAGAGCTACAAAGAATGTGTCTGCAAGATCAATGATGACTGCACGCTCCCGCGCTGGCACATGCACGACTTCTTCCACTCCTTTCTGATTGTGTTCCGCGTGCTGTGTGGAGAGTGGATCGAGACCATGTGGGACTGCATGGAGGTCGCTGGCCAAGCCATGTGCCTAATTGTTTACATGATGGTCATGGTCATCGGAAACCTAGTGGTATGTAACAAGATGTTCACAGATTTAAAATTCTCTGTGGAAATTATTTGATGGTAACGTGATTTGTTATTTTTATAATTCATTAGATCTAAAATGATTACTTGTAACAGAACACTGATAGTGTTAATAAAAAGGAAGAAGAGAAAGGAAAACAAAATATTATTTTTATTTTTCTGGCCAGATAACCTAAATTTATGTTTTTCTAAATCATTCCCAATTAATTATAGTGCAAAGATTTCTACTTTATTCTGTCATTTTTATAGTAATGAAATAGGAATTGAATCTGTAGTTGTCATGTCTCTCAAAGCTAGAATAGTAAATAACAAATGATTAAGTTAACTAAAAAATGTGGTTAGAACGGACTAAGGTAATGAAAAGACTGGCCCCAACATTTCCTAGTCCCATATAAGACTAGCATCTATAGTAAGAATCAGCCAACTAAGGCTCATTGGCTAAAACCAGGCCAGTGCCTGTTTTTGTATGGCCCTGTGAGCTGAGAATGATTTTAAAATTTTTAAATAGTTAAAAAATCAAAAGGAGAATGATTTCACAATGCATGCCCATTATACGAAATTTCAACTTTCAGTGTCCGTAAGTAACATTTTACTGGAACATGGCATTCACTCACACTTACTCTGTGGCTGCCTTTACACCACAAAGGCTGAGCTGAGTATCTGCTGTGACCCCACGTCTCACCAAGCCTAAAATGTTTCTTATCTGGCCCTTTGCAGAGTCTTTCAGCCAATGAGCTGTGGCATCTCTTCTTCATAGCAGTCTTGCTAGTTTTCCAAATAGTGGATTTTTGGCTTGTACTTCTTTTCTGTTTCTTTCTTCCTTACGCTGGTTGGTGAAAACTTTCAACTTAACAAGCAAGAGAAAATTGGGATAAGATGCTCTTCCATGGGACACTCACCTCGGTTTTTTCAAATACGCCATGTTGACCTGGCTCAGTTGGTCAGCTTGCCATCCAACCTCTTATCAGTATCCCTGAAGTGGGGGTGACCTTCGCAGCCACACGCTAAGTACTTTCTCTCTACTGGCTTGAAAAAAAAATTGCCAATATTTGGTTGTGCTTGCAGCTCTCACAGAAAAAAAATGAGTCAATGGGCAGGACAGAAACACATTCATCAAATCACATGCTAAAAGGCACAGTGCCAGGCATGTACAGAATGAACTATGCAGTACAACTTCTAGAATTTTCCTGCAGAAAATAACACATATCATGAATTATAATTCTATAAATCTTGGTCATCCTCAAGTTATAGTAATAAATAAATTTTCTAATTTTATATGGGATTACAAATTCCATCTGATAAGGAAAATTATATACATTCTTTTAGGTGCTTTGGGGTTTAAATTTTGTATTGGTAAACTCCTATATGAATATTTGCTTGTGTATTTCTCATTACATTATTTTTGCCTTAAAATAGTGAAATGATGAAAGATATAAGTTACAAAAACCTGCACATCAAAGCCAGTGATTGCTCAGAGGCAAGAGACTCACTTGAGCCCAGGAATTGGAGGTTGCTGTGAGCTGTAATGCCACAGCACTCTATCCAGGGTGACAGCTTGAGGCTCTGTCTCCAAAAAAAAAAAAAGCCAGTGATTGCAAGTAATTTAAATGTTTAGTACTTGGGCATATGCAAAGGGAGGGTAATTTCAGGGGCTTTCGTCAAATTATCTATTAAATATTTTTAATAGCATCTCTGTAAAAAAATGCATTTAGATATTATTTAGGTAGGAAGGTAGTGTTTAAATATTATTTAGGTAGAAAGACAAAAAAATTACTATGATCTAATCTCTGTTTGTAAGATGCTCATAGTATATCAGGATAGGTAAAAATGGCACTCAAAAATTATGAGACAGGAAGAAATGATAATTGTTAGCAGTAAGGACAAAATAAAATATGTATGACACTTAGAAAAGAAAAAGAGAAATTCTAAATTGAGAATCAAGGACAGCTTTTGAAGTGGGTCTTTGAAAAGTACATAATATAATAATTGTGGTAGGAGGAGGGAGGGCATTTACTGGGATCTCACCTCATGTGCACAATGCCAGGTGTATTTCAAAATAACAAGAATAAAATTTAAATGTCTTACCACAAAAAAAAAAGTAAATAAGGGGATGGTGAATTTAATCAGTTTGATTTAAGCATTTCACATTATATATCAAATCATCACATTGTATCCCAGAAATGTATACACTTATGAATTTAATTAAAAATTAATAAAAACATTTAAAAATAATATTTGTGCATGACACTGGTAAGAGTGCTAGACTTTTCCTTGAAAAGTAAGATAGATTCATAGTAAAAACTATATGGGGCTTACTGGTGACCAATCTATATAGAATTAGTGATGACTGACTTATATTGTCGTTCATTAATTATTGATTTATGATGATGAAAGAAAACAGTATAATTCAAGAAGTTGATAATGAACTCTTGGATAATTAAGGACCTTCCAATAAGTTAGCATTAGGATTTGTGAAAAACAAATGAAATGTCCCTGACAGGATCCTCCAGATGAGAATTACATACTCCACCAACTTCTCATTTTTACATTATGAAAATATTAGAATCTTATTATGATCTTTAGAGGAAAGGAAGTTATTATAACATCTTCTGAATGAAGAAGTGACACAATGAAAGCATATTATTAAAAAGAAGTCTATTACTATCATTGATAGGAATATCAATATGGGTCCTCATCAATATTTCTGTTATTACACACACATGCGAAAACACACATTTCACAGTGAAATATATTTTTAGTTGGCAATAAAGATCAGAATTAAAATAAACTATGTGTCAGAATTATTTAGTGATTATGAAAATTGTTTTGTTTTTTATGATTCCCAGGCCCTCCAAACCCCAGAATTTTCTCTTAAGCCAAACATATTGACACAACAATTTTAACCTGCTTTCTTATATTTAACATCATGGGAAAATTAGGGGTGAGTGCCTTCTTCTCAGTTAAGTACAATTGTGATTTTTTTTTAAGATGAGATGAGTGATTTAGGCCCTGAAAAGGCTTCTATCAAATGATAATTCAATGACTTTTTGTTCCCTATATAAAGCACTACTGAAATAGAACATTTTACCTTGGTTTTGCCCTTTAATGAATTTTTTTTAGTGTTGAGTTCACATGGACCCCTTGCTTCAATGAGAAAACTCAGAAATGATTTTGCTCACAAACATCTTTGCTTCAAGAATATTGTCCTGACTTCTTTTGTAACCACTTCTAGGGCCAAAATGACAAGGAATGAATGATAATTGTTAGCCAGCCAATCATTATACCATTATCTAAAATAAATGAGGTTCAGTGGGCAGTGTTAAAAGCCATATTAAGTTGCAAGCTGGCACAGTTCTTGGTCAGAATATTTTATAACAAGTAATCTGTGAATATTACATGTTTCATTTGTTATAGCGAGTGACATTTTGTCTTCTGGGTAAAGCAAACACAGTTCTTGGCCTGAATCACTTCCACACAATAGATAGTGGTCAAAATTTTCTTGTTCTACTTGTTCTTTACAAGTAACAAACATTAATTTTTCAGGTGAATAATAATTTTTTAGTTTTTGTTAAGTGAATGGTAATATTTTTTTATGTTCATAAAAGAGAATTTGATTGAGGGACTTCTGCTGTAGAAATAGAATTGACAAAGTGACAGTGAGGCGGGAACATTCTCTCTGCTCCGGGTGGAAACTCTTTGACTCTCTGCTCCCCATAGTTTTATTGCTGTAGCCTGTGGAGAGATTGGTCGGGTGTCCTCCCCTCCACCTGTCTCAAGTGTTCTTAGCCGTATGTGAAAAGATGCAGGGGTGCACCCTGCTGGTTTTGTATTATGGCCTGTATTTCAAAAAGCCTGCTTATATTCTTTTTTTATATTTCCTGTTTCCCTATTTCTCTCCATCCCATCCCCATCCTGTTATAGGTCCTGAACTTATTTCTGGCTTTATTATTGAGCTCATTTAGTTCAGACAATCTTACAGCAATCGAGGAAGACCCTGATGCTAACAACCTGCAGATTGCAGTGAACAGAATTCAAAAGGGAATAAATTATGTGAAGCAAACTTTACGCGAATTTGTTTTAAAAGCATTTTCCAAAAAGCCAAAGATTTCCAGGGAGATAAGACAAGGAGAAGATCTAACTACTAAGAAACAAAACTATATTTCTAACCATACACTTGCTGAAATGAGCAAAGATCACAGTTTCCACAAGGAAAAAGATAAAATTGGTGGATTTGGAAGCAGCATGGATAAATACTTAATGGAAGAAAATTCTTGTCAATCATTTATTCATAATCCCAGCCTCACAGTAACAGTGCCAATTGCACTGGGGGAATCTGATTTGGAAAATATGAATACTGAGGAACTTAGCAGTGATTCGGAGAGTGAATACAGCAAAGAGGTAAGATTGTTAAATACACATTGTGTTTTTAGTAATGTGTTTTTAATATACATTATTAATTAGTAAGAAATGAATCAAAATTTTAGGTTTCTGTTATCAGTTCTTTCTAACACTGCATATACTGATGAATAGTTGTGGGGTTTTTTTGAGGAAGTTTTTTGTGTGTACCTCTACATAACAACTTTCTGAAGGTTCGTCTTGTAAAGTTTTCTTATTCGTAATGGGTGATTTAAACTTACTTAGCTGTAATTGAAAGCGCTAGCTGTCTCTGAGTCTTCTGAACCTTCTTCATCCCATGTTTCCATTGTAAAGTTAAACATACTCTCCCACATCAGTATCTATTGAATCCATTTCTCCTTTTCATCACCTGTACCTTTGTACTCACCACTTCTTGTCCAAACCATTTCACTAAACTAGTGCCTCTACCTCTATTTGTCATCTACTCTACTCTTTTTAATGATTAATTTCACTTCACTCTAATCCTAGCATGCCATTTCTGTGATGTATCTATAGGCCACGAAGTCTCTTGAGCTGTGTACTATATAGAAAGCCATAACATCGTGACCCATACAGCTTTGTCCAACCGTTTCCCCTGGAGCTTACCAGGAGATTCTTTACCTGTATAGAACCAATTTCCGTGTAAGCCATAAACACTGTCTACATGCATGACTTTGCTTGGGGTTTCCTTCTCCAGTCAAAATTCCACATGAATTTAATAAGGTAGAGCAAATTCTTCATCTGTGAAGTTATCGGTACCTAAATTATAATTGGGCGAGGGTAGAGTGAATTAACACATGTAAAATATTTAGAATAATACTCAAAGTTCTCAAAATGTCATTCCCTAGTTTCTCCCAAATAATATAGTCTCTGCTCATTTTGAGCTGTACACAGTTTTATACCTCTTCCTGGATTTGTTACTTAGTCATATATTTTAATATTTTAAGAAATTGTAGCATGCATCAAATGGTACCATAAGCTCATTGGGAACAGAAACTTCATCAAAGGTTTTTTGTATCCTCTCCCTGACATACCCATATATTTCTAGTGAGTCAAGGTATGATTGAACTTTATTTGTATTAATATGAAATGGTGACCACAAGTGAGTATGATCACAAATTACTTTATGGCCTCACTTTAATGTTTTAATATATCATTTGAAAAAAAAACAAACTTTTTTTTTCAGATCATGGTAGAAAGTATTTGACAAATATTTACCAAATTTCTTCTATCTGTTTAACCCTATTAAAACCTACACTGCATCAATTTAAGGTGGATGTGGAAAAAAGATTATGCAGAATTATCATGACAAATATACAGCTTAATTATATGTTTAGATGTATGCTATATGTCATGTATATGGTAAGTGCTCTATACTTACTTATTGAGTGAATAAATAAAGAAATATGTCTATTTCTAAGTAGCCAAAGAAAGTCTTTCCAAGATGGAAAAGGAAGGAATAAAAGACAGTCATTCCTCAATATCCAGGAGGCTCGGTTCTGGGATTCCCAACAAATACCAAAGTCTCTTGTATAAAATGGCATAGTGTTTATATATAATGTACAGATATCTTATGTAAATCATCTCTACATTACCTTTAATACCTAATACAGCTCATAAATAGTTGTTATACTATGCTTTTGTGTGTATTATTTATATTGTTGTATTTTTACTTCTTTTCTTTTCTCCAATATTTTTGATCCACAGTTAGTTGAATTCATGCATGAAGAACCCAAAATAATGCGGATTAACTCTGCTTTTATTTGTATATTTTAAAATCTTTTATTTGGAAGGAGATATATTCCCCAGATTTAAAATGTATATTCATTTTAGCTTAAAGTTAGAAAATCAAATTCCACATGCACCTTTTCAGAAACAGGAATCTGGGTTTAGTCTTTTTGAAAAGAAAACTAAGTTACCCATTTTCCTGCTAACAAAGGTCAGAGTTATAAACTTAAATCACCTAGAAGATGATTGCTGTCTGAATAAGCATAGAATTCTAGATGTTAAAAGAATTCAGGAGGTGAACACAGTCAACCAAAGACTTTTGGAGTTAGTTACTTCTTAACATTTGGGAGGACTTATTCTTAAAATTGCTAATTTTTCCTTTGTTTAAAGCCAGTGGATGACCTTACATAGATCTCCTTAGCGCCTGACAAAATCCTTATCGCTGTATGGTGAAGTACAGCATTTTACAGGGAACCTTATAGAACTTTCCTTTTAGCACTCCCTTTTTAAATGAGAAAGGCTAGTTCAAGGCAGAGCCATGTGAAGAGTCCTAATCTTGTGATTCATAGCTCAGTGGAACTTCTAAATCTGTTCTCCTGTATTTGTCCATTTGGGGAAAAAACACATTGCTATTGGATTTAATACTTCCTACCAAGCCATGCTTATGAAGAATTATATACTCTGTGGGATGTAGAAGAGGATGGTGATGTCATAGTGGCCAGCTATCTTTTATATTATTTGTAAAGAATTTTGTAACCGAAACAGACTTTAAGTCATGGCCACTACCTTGGGATAAGATTAAGAGTACAGCTTGTGAAGATGGAATATTTTCCTCAGATCCTAGCTTTGATGCTTGCTAATTCTATGGCCTCAAGCAATTAACAAAAGTCTTTTTTTAATCTTTTAAGAACTGGAATAAGACAAGCATGCTCACTTTTACTTCTGCCTCTTTTTTCAACACAATATTAAAAGTCCTAGCTAGAGCAGTTAGTCAAGAGAAAGAAAATAAAGGCATCTAAATAGGGAAAGAAGTCAAATTTTCTCTGTCCACTAATGTTATGGTCTTATAACTAGAAACTCTAAAGACCACGCACACAGACAAAAGAAAACTCTTAGATTGATAAGTGAATTTAGTACAGTTTCAGAACACAGAATCAATATACAAAAATCAGTAGCAATTCTCTACACTAATAATGATCAAGCTGAGAACAAAATCAAGAAGACAGTTCGGTTTACAGTAACTATAAAATTAAACAAATAAAATACCTAGGAATATAATTAACCAAGGAGGTAAAAGATCTATACAAAGAAAACTATAAACCACTGATAAAAGAAATCATAGATCACACAAAAAAATGTAAAACATCCCATTCCCATACATTGGAAGACTCAATATTGTTCAAATAATCATACTACCTGAAGTAATCTACAGACTGAATGCAATTTCTGGAAAACTGCCAATGACATTTTTCACAGAATAAGAAAAAATATGTATAAAATTCATGTGGAACTAAAAAAGAGCTCAAATAGCCAAAGCAGAAAAGAATAAAGCTGGAAGCACCATCCTACCTGACCTCAAGTGATACTAGAAGGCTGCAATAACCAAGGTTGCATGGTATTAAAAAGTAGACACATAGATTATGGAACAGAATAGAGGACCCGGAAAGAAAGCCACCTGTCAACAGCTAGGCAAAAACACATACTGGAGAGAAGACGACACCCTTTCAAATAGGTGGTGCTCAGAAAATTAGATTGCCGTATGCAGAAGAAAGAAATGGAATCCCTGTATTTCACAATATCCAAGAAATGACTTAAAATGGATTAAATTTAAAAAAGTGAAACTATAAAAATACCAGGAAAAAGCCTAGGGAAAAGCCTCTGGGCATCTGACTAGGCAACAAGTTTGTGACTAAAACCTCAAAAGCAAAAGCAACAAAAATAAAAATTGAGAAATGGGACTTAATTAAACTAAAATGTTTCTGTATAGCAAAATAAATAACATAGTGAAAGGGCAGCTGGAGAATGGGAAAAAATATTTGTAAAATAGGCATCTAACAGTGGACTAGTATATAGAATTTACAAGGAACTGAAACAAGATAATAACAACAAATATAACCCCATTAGAAAATGAATGAAGGAAAACAATAGGCACATTTCAAAAGAAGATGTACAAATGTCCAAGAGCATATGAAAAAATGTTCAGCATTACTAATCCTTAGAGAAGTGCAAATTAAAACCACAATGAGACACCATTTTACAACCGTCAAAATGACTGTTATTAAAAAGTCAAAGAATAACAAATGTTGGCAAAGATGTGGATAAAAGCAAAGACTTAGACATGGTTGGTGGGAATGAAAATTAATACAACCTCTACAGAACAGTATAGAGATTTCTTAAAGAACTCAAAGTAGAAGTACTATTCAACCCAGCAGTTCTACACTGAGTAGCTTTCCTAAGGAAAAAAATCATTACCACAATACTGAAAAGACACCTGCACTCATTTGTTTACCACAGCGCTATTCACAATAGCAAAGGGAAGGAAACCTAAGAGTCCATCAGTGAAGGACCAGATAAAGAAAACGTAGAACATTGTATACAATGGAAATATACAATGGAATACTATCAGACATAAAAATGAATGAGATTATGTCTTTTGCAGTAACATGGATTGAACTTATGGGCATTATCTTAAGTGAAGCTATTCAGACATAGAAAGTCAAATGCTGCATGTTCTCATTTATATGTGGGAGCTACATAATGTGTCCAAATGGACGTAGAGTATGGTAACTCAGCAGGGTGAGATGGAGGAGGGACTGAGAGATAAGAAATTACTTAATGGGGCTCTGTGCCTATGGCTCAAGCGGCTAAGGCACCAGCCATGTACACCTGAGCTGGTGGGTTTGAATCCAGCCTGGGCCCACCCAACAACAACGACGGCTGCAACCAAAAAATGGCCGGGCGTTGGGTGGGTGATGGTAGTCCCAACTACTTGGGAGGTGGAGGCAGGAGACTCGCTTGAACCCAGGAATTAGAGGTTGCTGTGAGCTGTGATGCACTCTATCCAGGGTGACAGCTTGAGGCTCTGTCTCAAAAAAAAAAAAAAAAAAAAAGAAATTACTTAATGGATACCATGTGCATTATTCAGGTGTCAATTACACTAAAGCACAGACTTTCTACTATACATGGACTTTTCACAATATACAGACTTTCCACAATATATTCATGAAGCAAAGTTACACTTGAACCTGTTAAGTTGGTATGTTTAAAAAAAAAAAAAACTTTTTTCAAATTTACTTGTGTATAAAATAGAATTATAGTGAAGATTTCATGATTGAAGTAAATTATTAGACAATTGCCTATAGAAAAGTAAGAGCTCAATCAACCGTGACTATATAGATATGAAATTGAGTAGATATACACATTGAAAGTGGTCTTTTGCTACAGATTGAATTTAAAAGAGGTGGCATGATGAAGCTTGGTGTTCACTAATTTTACTGTGTGAAAGACATACTTAGAGATCTTATTACAAAAGCCTGTACTGCTGCCAAACTCTCTGTCTAAATTTAGACAAAGCCTCAGGACTATTGGGGTCCCGCCCTAGAGGCAGGTTCTACTAGGACCTGTGCACCTAGAGACCGACTGAAGACATAATAAAGTAAGAAATGATGAGAAAGAAAGAGATAAGAAGCACAGAATAGGATTTTTAAAGGTGGGAACGCAAGGAACCACCACCTGTTTGAGGGGTTCCGTTGATGGCCACAAGTGTCTGTTCTACTCAGATTTATTGAAGGCTGTTTGCCCATAGGGTAAGCTGAGGGTGGCAACAAAGATATCAGCAGTTTCTCTGAGTGAGCATAACAGATCTTATTGTTTCTATAATCATAAACTTTAAGGGTCTGAGCAGCTTTGAGAAATCTTTAACCTGAGCCTTGTGGGGGGGCAGCCTCCTGTTTGAGATCACACACTTAGATTCCTAGGGAATTGTTAAACTCCAGTAGTTCCCTGTGGAGTAAAACTCCAGGAGCATCAATCTCCTTTGAAGAATTGGTGGAAGAGAGGCTTTTTCCTCTCATCACCACCACAGAGGGTCTTCCTCTCAGATAAGGGATATAAGCCCTCTTGTCCATATTTCAGGGCTTTGAGCTGTTCCCTTAATCTTTGCCCCCGCCAAATGCAAATTTCCACAATGGGTATCTGCTTTGTCAGTTTATTGGGCAGGAAATGCCCTAGTTTATGTACCTTTCCAGGCCCTACCATAGCCTCTTCTATGGCCATTATTCCTCAGAGTGTTCACAGACCCAGCAGGGGTGTTTGTGAGCTATATCCCTAATAGGTCAGAGTTCTAGGAACAGCAGGAAAGTTGGTCAGATAAGAATTTTAGCAGCAGCTGGTTCAAAAGTACTGACTTTTTTTGCTCTGATTCACTGAGCTTACTTTTTAATTTTTCCCCTTTTCTGGGCATATTTTCCCTTGTCAAGAATGGGGTCTTCGGTCCCCATTGTGCCTGCAAGTACTATTATTGACAATGACTGCCATAAACAACTATACACCAATAAATTGGAAAACGTAATGGAAATGGACAAATTCCTGGATATATACAGTTTGCCAAGATTGCATGAAGAAATAGAAAGTCTGAAGAGAATAATAATGAGTAACAAGAATGAATCCATAATATTGAATCAGTGCTATTATAATAACAAAATGTCTCCTGTCAGAGAAAACCCCAGGACCAGATGGCTTTACTGTTGATTTATGCCAAACATTTAAAGGAGAACTGATACCAGTTCTTTCTAAATCGTTCCAAAAAATTAAAAAAGAGAAAGTTCTTATTCCACACAACCAAAATTACCCTAATACCAAAATCAGACAAGAATACAAGAAAAAAGAAAATTACAGGCCAATATTCCTGACGTATGTAGATGTAAAATTCCTGAACAAAATACTAGCAAACCAAATTCAGCTGCACATCAAGAGGATTATTCACCTCCACACTCAGGTAGGATTCATCAAGGGATGGAAGGATGATTCCACATATGCCATTTAATAAAAGTGATACATCACATCACCAGAAGAACAAAAACTATTCAAGACCTGGCAACTAAGTTCACTAACTTGTCCCAGAAAAAGTGCTAACATACCTCATTGTTGACTATCATTACCTTCAAAGTACTCTCCTTGGGAAGCTACACAGTGATACAGCACCTAGTCACCCTTTAAAGCAATTTGGAACTCTTTTTCTGCAATGGCCATCAGAATTGTCTTCATATTACCCTTGATGTTCTGAATGTCATCAAGAGTCTTCCTTTCAATAGTTCTTTTATCTTCAGGTAAAGAAAAAAGTCACTGATGGCCAGATAAAGTGTACGGGCCATCAGTGATTTTTTTCTTTACTCGAAGATAAAGGAACTATTGAATGGAAGACTTTTTGATGACATTCAGGAAATGCATTTTGCTAGTTACCCTGATTGGATTATTACACAATGTGTAGTGTGCCACATATACCAAACAAATATGAATAGTTATGTGTAAGTTATGATTTTTATTAATTGAGCCTAACTTTAGGTTTCTGAGTTATTAGTCTCTGTATTCAGGGGCTGAGGATGTATTTGCCCTTTTGTTGCTTTAAGGGCCTACGTTTTGCACAAAGGGAAAGAACATCATTGAACTTGACTTCTCTCCCCTCTTTTCCCCACCCTCCAAAACACCTTCTTTTGAATGGCCTTCCTTCCTGTTTTCTCAGTATAGTTTATGGAGGATTTTCAATTCTCTGCTAGTGTCAGCTCTCAAATAAGCATCTTTCCTCATCCTGGCAGACACAGAAATAAATATATACTCCAGAATCAAGTCAAAATATTTTATAGTAAAATCTCTTACCAGAAAAAGACCAAAAAGATGAGTTCAAACAAAATGTTTAATATCTTAAACAGTTATGAGGAGACAATTGACAATAGAATATCAGCATTCCTCTGAAGATACAGTCTTTGTCAGAATCAAGAAAGACCTGCTGTCATCACAAGTGTACTCATGAGAATGTGACTGCTGTCACTGCTTCTCAGAATACAGCACTGAACTGATGGCTCTTCTCAGAGCCAGTCTCCTCCTGGGGTGCAATGCGGCCTTCTAACCATGTTGCAGACATTAGCAACACGCTACACAGATTCGCACCATTGGCAGTGAAGTGCTTCCTCATGAGCCTGAAATGAAGCATGAATTGTACCCATTCGTTCAGTCAATGTTTATTGCCACCTACTGTGCTCTAGGCACTCAGCTAAGGGTTTTTGAGAACAAAACATCTTTCTTTCACAGCTGCAATGATTTCATTTTCCTCTTAAATTGTATGTTAAAATAGAAAGACTCGGGTTCTGGATATATGAGTTTACAAAATGTTCAAGGAAACATTGGTCTCCTAGGGCCCTCATAACAAAGTATAAAAAATTCAGTGGCATAAAACAACAGAAATTTGTTCTCTGACCATTCCAGAAGCTAGAAGTCTGAACCCAAGGCATCAGCAGGGTGTGCTGTTTCTGGAATTTCTAGTTAGGATCCTTCCTTCCTTCTTTGTAGTTTGGGTGGTTTCTGGCAACCATTATAGCTACAATACTCCAGTCTCTGGCCCTGTTTTCCTTCTTATAAAGACATCAATTGTATTGGATTGGGACCCATCCTGAAGGCCTCCTCTTAATTATATCTGCAAAGATTCTCTTTCCAAATAAGGTCCACATTCATATGTACCAAGGTTGGGATTTTGAAGTGTTTTTGAGAGGAATACAATTCAACCCAAAACAATGAGTTTTGGCTTGGACTGTGTGGATGTTGATGCTATTAAAAATATACAGGAGGAAGAGGAAATTTAGGAGGTGGGAAATAAAGAGTTCAATTCGGAGCCTCTTGTTTTTGAGCTATTTGTAGGACATGCAAGTGAAGCTGAGCAGTAGTATGTAGAAACCCAGGTCTTAAGGAAGGATGAGAAGTCAGAGTTGTAGACATGTGGGAATTTTTTGTGGCAACTCATGTTAATAATGGAACTAAGGAGGGAGACAATTCCTTTAGGAAAGGAACCCTGAAAGAGAAATCTGAGCATCCGAGATTTACCAGGGAGAGTTCTCAGGAACGATCTCTAACACATGTGAAAAAAGGAGGGATGCAAAATGATTGGGCAGACGGGGAAGCGGAACTGCTCAGTTGACACAGAGACCTCGGCTGATCCTATAGGCATCTCTGGTGTTGAGGTGACTCATTGGTGTAGTCTCAGACTGATGCAAGAAGGTCAGGCCTTTGTACCCCCCACCATTCTGTCATCAGTTGCAGGTTCTCTCTCTACTCTTCCAGGTGACAGGGTGTAGTCTTGGGGGAGGAACCTCCATTCTACCATGACAGTTCCCAGAGAAAGACTCAGCTGTGAGTCTTAACCAAGCCAGTAATTCTAGGAGTTGGAGTGGCTTGCCTAAAGTGGGATGCATGCAGGGACCTACAGCATCTGGTACATCACAGGGCTATTAAAAGTAAGAGGACAGTCTCTCAACTATAATACTTGAGAAGTGGATAGAAAAGAAGAAAGCAAACATAAAGATACTATTAGTATGGGATATATTTAAATTTGAACTCCAAACTTTCACTACTATACTACATGCCACACAAAGGCAAGAGAATGTATAGGAATATAATTATATTGTTATACACAGATCTCTGGAATGGTGTAATTCAGCATCAAATTTTCTATGACAGTGTTATTGCACCTTTACCAATTCTTTGAGATTCTAATATTCCACTTCTAATTGTGCTGCTAATCCTCCTTAATGCTGATTTATTAGGTTACAGTGTATTTTGTTAATCATCATTTTTCTTTTTTTTGCAGTTTTTGGCTGGGGCTGGGTTTGAACCCGCCACCTCCGGCCTATGGGGCTGGCGCCCTACTCCTTTGAGCCACAGGCGCTGCCCTGTTAATCATTCTTAATCTTTATATTTTGGCTGTTGAAATTTGCTTCCTTAGAACCATCTTATTTCCTCCTTTATTGAACTAATTTTGTATTCCTAGAATATATTTTGTTCTCAGGTCTACATAACTCTTCCCTTTTCATCTATTCAATATTATTTGTATATTTTATATATTATAGTGTTTGATATGCATATGTGTGTGTAGTGTTTGTATGGTGTGTTATAGTAATAGTTCTCTACTATTTCATGCAATTTATTGATCCATATGACAAACTCTGTTGGACCAAATTCAGTTTCTTGAGATCACTACCTGATATGTTCTCCTGTGAAAACTTTGAGGAGATAACTGTTAGGTTCTTAATGATAGATACTAAGGCTTATCTCCCTGGCTTTTTGATGAAACTAATAGATGACTTGGAAACATTACTAACATCCAGATTATTACTTTTAAAGCCTTTTTCTTTTATTATGAACTACTGTGTTATTACAGTATTAAAGCATTAAATTAATTTGCTTCATTTCTCCTACACAACACCACTTTGTTTTCTTTCAAGATTTGTATCCTGTCAGGACAATGTGTTAATTAGAATTGAATTATTATTATCTCATCATTCACATGAAAACTATATTAAGGGCCAAAGAGTACAGCTACTGGCACTGTACACCTGTGAGACCCTAATGATTTAGTAAATCTTTTTTATTTAAGAGCAATCTAGGAAGATACAACTTTTTGATATTATGTTAATATTTTGGGCCATGTATATACCAGGCTTGTGTTTAGCTGCCTACAATGGAAGCCTAACTCCATTGGCACAACTGGATAGAGCATTCTATTTTCATATTTTAGAAGGTCTGGAAATCAGCAGTTGCTGTGGCCTCCATGTTCCAGGCTCCATCTGTTTTCTGCTCTGCCAATCTTCACATGTGGCTTTATTCTTCCTTATAGCTCCACCTATAACTTTATGCCCAATTTCCAGGCAGTAAAGAGAAGGAAATGGAAAAAGGCAGAGGTGGTGCCTATCACTCTTGCCTAAGGAAACCCAGAAATTCTTAGCAGACTCTAGTTTATGTCTCACTGGCAAGAACAATGTGTGACACAGTCACCCTAATGACAAGGTGGCCTGACTAGGGCAAGACGTCATCTGAGCATATTGCCACCCCAAATAAAATCTGCATTGGAAGATATCAAAAGGGGTCTGACACATTCTTTCAACATTATCAATACTGATTATTATTATTATTTCCTTATGAAAATGTCAAAAGAATTAAATGAAGGTAATTTTATGCTTTAAGATATACAGATGCTGGGCATAATTTGTGAAAATGTCTGTCCATTATAACGTCCAAATTTGAAGTTTAAAATCAGAAAAAATTATTAAGAAATAGAATATTTTTTATCTGCAAAACATGGTCATTTCGTGTGGTTTAACGTAAGATAAAGGCAAAAGGAAAATGCAAAACATGAACTTTATTTTACCTATATTATTTTAATTACTTAATTGCATAAATACTAGCTTAGTGAGTACAATTATTTTTCTCATTTCTTATATTTGTGTATCATATAGAACTCACTGAATTTTCCATGACTATGTTCCCAGCATTATGATAGACAGAATTTTTCTCTCCAAAATGACACTTAGGAAATATTTTTGGCCCTCTCTAACTATTAGGTTCCCAAAAGCTACTTTATGCACTTCAAAGGTAAGTAGTCAGCAGGCGCTGACACCAACAAATTTTCCATCTAATAGATTGCGTCTGGGTGAATACACAGTTATACACAGAGCAGAGCAAAGCACATTCCCTAACAGATAGTAAACCAGTCCATTCAGGAGGCCTTTGAGTAAGGGACATACATCAGGCTGAAGGCACATGCAAGGAAATGGAACATGAGCCAGACACTACAATATGGAGATTATTTCACAGGGAAGATTTGGTGTGAAGGAAATCTTAAGCAGAAGAACAGGACTGATGTTCACCTGATTTGCTCATTCATCCACCACTCATCCATTTGTTATTCAATTTTGAAAGTCATCATCTTTGGATGGACTTAAATGTGCTTACTTCCTGTGAAATGCATTCAATTCATTTTATTGATTTGATAAAAAATTGTTTCATTATTTTTAGTTGTCAAGGTTAAATATTTTATGTCTTTTTATTATATGGTAGTTTTAATTACATTAACAGATCTATCGCTCACTTTTGTCTTTTTTTTTTTTAAGTTTCTTCCTGAAAGAGGCAGTTACTGCTTTTACCAGCAGGGCAGTTTACATTTTTGCTTATTGTTGAACTTTGGAAAATATAGGAATCTTTTCTAGATACCTGTTTTACTTGGTAAGATTAAAGATTAGTTACAGTTATGCCTACGGGCGAAGCAAGTATTTGGTCCTGTCTTTCATGCATAGATTTTTAAAAAGCATTCTTCTGTGGGATTTTACTTAGACTATTTCTTTGTTGAAGTTTGTTTCTAAGGTATTTGAAAAATATTTCTATCTTCTTTGGATTTGTTCATGTTGCTAAAAATAGTGAAATATTAGTCTGACATATTTCAATCAATGTTTCTGATTTTTTATATTTTGATAAATTTGGAAAATCACTTTCCTGTAATGCTGTTTGAAATGTCATATTAATTAAACATGATAATTAAATCAGGAAATGCTAATGTTGGAATATGTTTTTGTAAACTACACACCCTTACTCCCACCCCAAACTGAGAATTACTTATTTTTAAATGTTGATTGATAGCAAAACAAAGTGACTAAAAACATAAAAAGTTATGGTATCCTTTAAAATACCTAAAGAGTAGAATTGCAATGTTTCTAACACAAGAAATGATAAATGCCTGAGATGATGGATACCCAGTTATCTTTATTTGATTAATATATGTGTGCTCTGACCAAACATCACATATACCCAATTAATGCGTACGATTGTCATGTCCCCCTAAAAAAATTTGCTTGTATTGAAGAGCAAACATAATGCCAGATTGCATTAACATATTGTAGTACTGTCTTAAAATTCATCTCCTATATAACAGAATTATGTAACTGATTAATTGACTGTTTTTAAGACTGTGTTGAATGATATTTAATGTTATTACTGTGTTTCAAATGGATTTGTTAACACTGAGCAGATAGCATGGACTTTGAGATATATAATTAATTTCTACTTACAGGTATGTGACTTTAAGCATTTTAAATCATAGTTGACTAAACTGTTTCATCATGCTGCCTTCCTGAACCTCAGTACCTAACCTTCTTACTTCTCACAGGGGTAAAATCAGCCTGGATCAATCAACGATGCAGCTCTGTGCTTTTAACCAGGCAGAGACATATGTGACCACTTTTACGCAGGTTACCTAAAAAAAAATCATATATATATGATATTTTTTTCAGTGTCTTGCATGCTGTTCAGCTACAAAATCTTCCTGCCTGACCCATTGCAAGAAAGTAGAAACATATAGTTATTTCATAGGTGAATTGACATCACAGCATGTCACCAGGGCACTTCCATTATTTTCTGTGACTCTCCTGATGATTTCCTTGACATATCTTTCATGTCCGTAGGTGATTTAAAGTGTGCATGATCTATAGATTTTTATTGAGTGGATTATAAAAGTAAAATACAGAATGTAACAAAAGCCATTGAAGCAATATTTAATTTGAAAACCTTTATCAAGTTCTCTTCCTAATATAATCTATCTAAATATAGATGTAGAACACATTAAATTGGCACATTTAAATTCGGTAGATTAAAATGATGTTAAAAATTCGGAGGAGGAGAAATATTTCAGGCATAAATATAAAATTCAGAGCAGGAAAAAAATCAGTGTAGTTCTAGCCTTGTGTTTACAGATAAGGAAGTTTGCAACTCATGATTAAGCTGCAATTTTAGTACATATCCAGGAAGCTGGAAGCAGAAGAAAGTATCTAGCTTCTAGTCTAAACTTTGAGTACATTTTGAAATGATTTTAAACATAGTGATTACTAGGATGTTACTTTTTTTGGTCAATCCTGTAATTAATATTTGATTTTCTCATTTAGAAAATGCAAATGAATTGATTAAAAGTTAACAGATCTTTCTTAAGAATGAGTACATGATAAGTGCTTAAAATGTTTCATTCCAGGAGCAATATTATTCACTGATGAAAATGAGTTTCTGATTATATATAACAAGGGAAGTATCTAGAAACTGGGAAGTTTAAATAGAGCATACTTATATGTATTGACAAAATCTTTCAATAAATTATAAAACTTCTTTTTCTAAAGTAAGAAACAGATTAGTATGGATTACTTTATCAAATATATCTAAAACATAAGAAAGAAAAACGTAGTGCTCAGCTACATATATACATACGTATATTTGTTAATTCTAGTATACTCAGTTGAATGAACTCTAAGTTTCCTGGTGGGAAAAATCCATGTTAATAATAGTCTTTCACTTTTTATAATCCAATTTATGTTTTGAATTTCTCTGTCATTGTGGAGATGTTTGTATTCTTGTTATCCATTGTGCAATGACAAAAGCAAAACTTTATTCTGAAATTGACACACTCTAGAGATATTAATGCTAACCATTCAAATGAAAAACAAAAACAAAAACGTTGTTTTAGTGTTCTAGTTCACTAAATGTTAATTTTAAAATGCCCTAAGTCAGAGACATATTTTTTTCTATTTTTAACTTGGTGGTGAATTAGAGTCAATACTCTTATAGTAAATTATTTTAATTCCAGAAAGTGGTAAATTTCTTTCAACTAAAGCTTAAAGATAATGTGTGTATACATATATATGTGCACATACACATATATTTATATATAATAGTATCTATAGAGGTATTTGTAAAATACGTATTTTATGAGAAAACCATACCCAGAAAAATACATCATGCATATATATAAATATTTAATTTATAAATGATTATTACATTTTGACTGAATCAGTATTAGAAAAAATGAGGTACTGTTAAAGAATGATTATTCTCCTGAAAAAATAAAGACTGATGTTCTGAGTTGTGAAGAATGAATTGAAATATGGCACATTCGTAGATGCTATCTGCATAAAGATTAGGAGAGAAATATTTAATCAATATAGAATTTGTATTTTACATTGTGTTTTCAATATTGGAAAACGGCAGGTTTCCAAAAGTGATAATTATTTCCTTCACTGACATTTCTCTTTCCTTACCTTTACTTGTTTTGAAGAGCATTAAGGGATAACAAAAATGATTCACATATACAGGCTGTCCAGTTTTATTTCTCCTTCTTTTCTTTTTATTTATAAACGATATATAAGAACTAGAGTCTCAAGATCTACTCTTTTACCTCACATTTTGCTTTCGTTTGTTTATGTTCCAAACTTTGTTTCCTTGTTGCAATATTTTAGTAAGCCTCAGTAGTAGTGCTGTTTAAAGCCTCAGTAGTAGTGCTGTTTAAATGCTTGTTTCTAAAGTGTTAAAAACATTTCTGATTTGACCCTTTGCATTTTAGCTACTGAAATAAATATTTATTCTCTGCAAATAACATAGAGGTTCTGTGATAGGACACAGAGCCCTTGAATACCCACGGTTCCCTTACATTCCAAGGCCTCGTGAGTCTGTGCCCCTTTCCTTTTTATTAGAAAGGTACTCTAGCATGATACTGTAGGATCCAGCTGATAGTCTTTAGCCAATCCAGCCTTCTTCTGTGGCTAAAAGTTGTTTGGCCTGGCGTGGCAGCTTATGCCTGTAACTCTAGCCCTCTGGGAGGCCGAGGTGGGTGGGTTGATTGAGCTCAGGAATTGGAGACCAGGCTGAGCAAGAGAAAGATCCCATCTCTGCTAAAAATTGAAAATCTAACCAGGTGTTGTGGTGGACATCTATGGTCCCAGCTACTCAGGAGGCTGTCGCGAGAGGATGGCTTGAGCCCCAAAGTTTGAGGTTGTTATGAGCTATGACTCCAGGGTACT
Source organism: Arctocebus calabarensis (assembly GCA_963573935.1). Taxonomy (NCBI): domain Eukaryota; kingdom Metazoa; phylum Chordata; class Mammalia; order Primates; family Lorisidae; genus Arctocebus; species Arctocebus calabarensis. The sequence goes on from CAUYON010171637.1 coordinate 20,300, forward strand.
CTACCGAGGGTGACACACAAAAAAAGTTATCTCAAAGGAAACAAAACTGTTGCTTTTGTATGTTTGTTTTTATAGTCAAGATCTCATCATTTAGTCATGTGAGTTGTCACATTCTATAGAAAGATTTCTAATTAGAAAATTCTGGTAAAAATAACCACTCTTGAGTGAAATCACTGGCTTTGTTCTTTTTTTTTTTTTTTTTTTTTTTCAGTTTTTGGCCGGGACTGGGTTTGAACCCACCACCTCTGCCGGCATATGGGGCCAGCGCCCCACTCCTTTGGGCCACAGGCGCCACCCCTATTGGCTTTATTCTTTATTTTGAATGCTCCTGTTTCTAGGTGAGATTTGACCTCATCACTACTCCAACAGAATACTATATACCATGTCGAGCCTGTGACTGAACTGTTAAGGGTATTTTCTGCTGAGCAAGAAGCTTTTTTCTTAGGAACCTCTATGCAGGGTTTCCTGGTAGAAATAAACAAAGATCATTCGGTATTGAAAAAAATTGTTTTCTTGCCTAACAATTGCAAAAGAGAAGGAAGTTTGTTTTGGCTCTACATCGGAATGAATATTTAAAATTTGGCTATCCCATAAGAGAATGGTAAATTTGGAAAATAATGGACTCTTACCCACTGTAGTAGCTGTGTGTGGAATTCTTTTCTAAAAGATCTTCTGTTCACTTAGTCTGAACTTTACTGTTTTAATTCTTCATGATTCATGAACATTATAGATATTGATTGTAAAACTGGGCTGTTAAATCATAGGTGACATTGACTTGAACCTCATTTAAAAAATCTTTTTTGCAAACAGAAAGTTTGTTTTGCTTCCTGGCATATAATAGAACCTAGTTAGTTTATCACTTGTGTTTTCCATATATTTTCTTTTTTTTTCCATCTGTGTTTTCCTTTTGATTTACTTCTTTGAACTTGCTCTTTTTTGTATGTCTTTGTTTTGGCACTCAAATGAAATAACTATTCTAGGTTCTACTATTCAAAAACAAGTCTTTTTTGTTGTTGTGTAAAGGAAACAGTCCTCTAGGATAGACATTAAATGCAACATCTTTGGGACGTTTTCAGCATCTACCATCATCTCGGAGTAAGGTTTTTGTTGAGTTCTGTGTTTTTTACAGTGATGGTCTGTCTTTGACAGCAGATTTTCAATTCATTAGATAATCCTACTTCACACCTCTTGACACACTAAGTGGCCAACAAGTATTAACCACCATCCATATCAGTGTGAAATTAGCTTTATAATCTTAGAAAAGTCAGTACTAACTTTGTAAATGACCACATTAGGGTATTTTTATTACGATACATGTATTTAGCAGTCTCTGCCCTCACATTCAATACTGAGGAAACTACATCTTCAATGCATTTGAAGGAGAACCATGAAGAATAATAAAGCTTTTAATTTGATCAATTTTCAATAATTTCTTAAATAACCATGTAACTTTACGGTCATTAAGGATTGTTTTAGAACTACGATGTTTTATGAATGCACATAGAAGAGTATGGAAAGTTATGCCAAACACACACACACACACACACACACAAAATCTAGGGGCTACTTCAAGGAGACAGTGCAGGGGACTTTTTATTCTGCACAATTTATTATACATTTTAAAAATTTGAGTCAAGTATATTGGTTTCATATAAAGAGAAGACAAAAGTTTACAAGGTACTTACATTATTCAATATGAAAGCAGGAATGCTTATTATGGTGAACTTCCTTTTCTTAATACTAGTGAGTCTGCTGTTTTGATCTTAGGCTTACTCTAGTTTTTTATTTTATTTATATGTATTCCACCAAAGGTAAAAAGTTATCTTTGTTGATAACCAAATAAATGATAGAAAAAAAGTACATTTCAGTTTTTAAAATTTTTTTTATTTTTACATATACATGTGTTAATTAAGTTTTCACTTTTAGCCTTCACAGAGTTTAAAAGGCTTAAAATTTAATAACAATAACAATGTTTAAGACAAGGACTAGAAACAAAAACCACATAAAGAATGAATGAAGATAAATAGATTCAGAAAAGAAAACAGATGATTACTGCATCAAAATATTAAGCAATATTAATAATAATAATGCCAAGAAAGTAATGTTCACATTGTCAAATAAGAGTATGTCTATTATAGAATGCTTTGACTCTGAGGCTCAGTATGAAG
>CAUYON010171641.1:0-21507 GCA_963573935.1 Arctocebus calabarensis
CCTGTAGTCCCAGCTACTCGGGAGGCTGAGGCAAGAGAATCGCCTAAGCCCAGGAGTTGGAGGTTGCTGTGAGCTGTGTGACACCACGGCACTCTACCAAGGGTGATAAAGTGAGACTCTGTCTCTACAAAAAAAAAAAAAAAAGACATCACAAGCCAGGCCTGACAGGCCAACTCAAATTCAGAAGAACAACCCGATATTTAGCTTTGCAGATCTCAAGTTTGTATCCTTTCAGCAACACTGAACGTTCTGGCTGTCAACATAATTACTCACTGGCTTCATTGCACTTTATGACCACAAATAAGACCACTGAAACCACTGTCACAAAAAAATAAAAAATAAAACACTCTTTTTTGGACCATTCTTTTGTTTTGGGGGTTTATTCCCAGAAGGATAGACAGTCAGATTGCTGTGTTTTAAAGTCATTTAACATACTGTCAAATAGTGGGGTCAGCATGCAGTGAAGTTTATTTGTTTCATTTTACTTTTTTTTTTTTTTTTGAGATGGAGTCTCACTTTGTTGCCCTTGGTAGAATGTGACGGTGTCACAGCTCACAACAACCTGAAACTCTTGGGCTTAGATGATTCTCTTGCCTCAGCCTCCCAAGTAACTGGGACTCCAGGCGCCTGCCACAACACCCAGCTTTTTTTTTTAGAGATGAGGTCTCGCTCTGGCTCAGGATGGTCTCGAACTCCTGAGCTCAAGCAATCCACCCATCTCCATCTCCCAGAGTGCTCGGATTACAAGTGTGAGGCATGGTCCCCAGCCTCATTTTACTTTTCTTTTCTTTCTTTTTTTTTTTTTGTTTTGAGACAGAGGCTCAAGCTGTCACCCTGGGTAGAGTGCCATGGCATCACAGCTCACAGCAACCTCCAACTCCTGGGCTCAAGCGAGTCTCTTGCCTCCGCCTCCCAAGTAGCTGGGACTACAGGTGCCCACCACAACGCCCGGCCATTTTTTGGTTGCAGCCGTCATTGTTTGGCAGGCCCAGGCTGGATTCGAACCTGCCAGCTCAGGTGTACATGGCTGGCGCCTCAGCCCATTGAGCCACAGGTGCCACGCCTCTCATTTTACTTTTCAATGAGTTTGGAAAATTAATTTTAGTGTATAATCAGGAAGTATTCATGCTCCTACAAAGTCAAGTTTGTGAAACAAAATGTTCTCAATGAAGTTTACATTCTAACATGTCTATCCAACTTGTTCTTTTGCACCATCAAAAGGTGGTCATTTCTGACTTACACAGTTGCCTCTGTTGCCTCACAGAGGGTGTGCTGTGCTTATATTTTAGTTTAGAACAAAAAAATTCATCTCTCAAGGTACAGACAAAACATGCATATAGCACCGGCCTTGTGTTGCATCTTAAATACAGTTGCGCATCGCATAACAGGGTTGCATTCTGAGAAATGTTGTTCGGTGATTTCGGCTTCGTGTGAATACAGTGTATGTGTGCACAGACCTGCGTGGTGCAGCCTCACACACCCAGGCTGTGTGCTATAGCCTCCTGCTCCGGGCCACACACTGCACAGCAAGTTACTGTACTGAATGCTGTGGGCAATTGTGACACAATGATAAGTATCTGTGTATCTAAAATTAAAAGGCGCAGTCAAGATACAATGTAAAAGATTAAAAAAAATAGATACACAGTGTAGGCCACTTTCCAGGATGCGAGCTTGCAGGCTCACAGCTTGTGGGCGAGTGAGCGAGTGAGTGAATGTGGAGGCAGAAGACATCACTGTGACTGCTGTGGGCTTTATTATCAATGGACATGTAGGCTACATTAAATGTATTTAAAAATATTTGTGAGCTTTTTCAACTTTCAACTCTTTTGTAATAATACCTTAAAATACAGAAGTCTTGTATAATGTACAAAAAATTTTTCTTTACATTTTCATTTTATACACTTTTTCTATTTAAAAATTTTTTTATTTTAATTTTTTTCTTAGTTTCTTGTGGAAAACTAAGACCTGAATGCAGATAGGAGCCCAGGCCTCCCAGGGTCAGGCCCTTCAGTATCACTGTGCTCCATCCCCACTGCTTGCCCCTCTGGAAGGTCTTCAGGTGACAGGCTTGGAGCTGCCTGTCACTGCCTGCGATGACAATGCCTTCTACCAGGTGCCTCCTGAAGAGCCTTTACAGTTAACTTCCTTTTTGTAAGCAGAAGGAGTATACTGTCCCTGATAAAAAGTATCATATAATATGATAAACACAAACTAGCAACACAGTCCATTGTCATTATGGAGTAGGATTTGTGCATTGTGCATAAGGGTGTGTGCTTTATAGTAGCCGTTTACACCAGCATCACCGCACCATGTGAGCAATACAGTGTGCTGCACCATTATGACGGCAGTGACACCACCAGGCAGCAGCAAGTCTCTAGCTCCACTATAATCATCATAAACATGATCCATCGTCAACCAAAACATTATGCAGTGTGTGACTACATGTCCGAATGATGCTGAGCAGTGGACTAGTGCAGAATACACATAACAGATGGTGGATGATAGATAGATGGATGGATGGATGGATGGATGGATAGATAGATAGACAGACAGATGGATGGACGGATGGACAGACAGAGAGAACAGCCAAATGCAACCTTGGTGCAATGAACACTCTCTCCCTCTCTCCACCTCTTTCTCTTTCCCTCTCTCTGTCTTCCCTTTACCCCAGCGTCTGCCAATTTTACTTTCCATTTATCCAAGATTTCATTCCTAAATAGCTCCTTTCAAAAAATTATAAGCTCATTTTATGTCAAACCCCTATCTTGCTATAATCATTTACATTAGGTGACCACTTTTATAAGTAAAAAAATTAACAATTTCCTGTGTGATATTATTCCTGTATAATATTTACATACAGGCTTACACAATTATTTCACACACATCACCTCCAATACTCTTCCCAGCAATTATTGGCAGGGCCACTGTTGCTGCAGACTTCTACTAATGGCCCCTGAGTAATCTCTTAGTAAATCTTCTAATGAAGAGAATACAGGCATGGCAAGATGTGGACTCAGAGACCAAGCTGGGGGACGCTGTGCTCTCTCTCTGTCTATTTGCACCCCCCTGCTCTGAGGAAGGCGGCTGCTGTGTTCTGAGCTGCCCATAGGGGGCACACCTGAGAAAGCAACTGAGGAAACCTCTGGCCGACAGCCAGTGAGGAGCTGGAGCCCTCAGTCCAGCACCCTCCAGGAACTTGTAATGGTCAGTTTCATGTATTGTCACGGCCAGGCTATAGGTCCCGTTATCTAATTAAACCCTAGTCTGGGTGTTGCTGTGAAGCTATTTTGGGATGAACATCTATAATCAGCTAATTTTGTATAAAGGGGACATTATCTTGGCCTGTCCTCATTAGCCGGGAAAATGTGGACAGGCCTGCACCAGTCTATTCAAAGGTCTAAAAAGCAGAGTAGAGGTTCCCCTGAGAAAGAAGAGATCCCACCATGGACTAAAGCAACTGATGGGCCCAGCCTGCCCTTCCAACTGCTTGCCCTGTGGATTACAGATTGGCCACTCAGCCCCCACAACTGCATAAACCAGTGCCGTGCAATAAGGACAGAGATAAATATAGATGTGGGTTCTCTCTCTCTGTGGTGGAACTCTGACTGCTACAGAGCAGCACTGGGTGAGCCTGGAAATGTAGCTATTCCCAGTTGAGCCTTCGGTTGAGACACCTACAAACGCTTTGACGGCAGCCTGGGGAAAACCCCTCAGCCAGAGACCCCCAATGAACCATGCCCAGAGTCTCATAGAGATTCTCAGATAATAAATGTTGCTGAGTGGAACTGTTGTGATGGTGATTTGTGACAAAGCAATAACTGAGATGGCCATTGCTTACCAGTGAGAAGAGGGGCCCTTCCCAGGGCATCCAGCTAAGGACGCAGAGCTGGTCTCATGGCATGGTAGTGGCCCACATAAATTGTACAGAGACCTAGTCTCAGAGGAAGTAAGTATCACGCCTGCAGGTCAAAGTCCAGGGCTAGGACTAGAACCAGTAGTCAGGTGCCAGTCTAGACTTTTGCCACCTGGCCCCTTGGTCTGTGTTTTTACCCTGGAGGATGCTGAGTCCCTTCCTGGTTTGCCAATGATCACTTTCTGGGTCTTCCTGCTGTGTCTTCTCTGGGTGCAGAGAAATCCTCTCTTCCATGTTTCTTCTTATTAGGGTATTAATCCCAAAGGCCCCACCTCCGAGTACCCTCTTCCTGGGGTTTGGGATCTCCACACATGAATTTGGGTGCTGCAGACCTTCAGCCTAAAGCAGGTCTTGTCTCTGGGTCCTACTATGCTGAAGGCCACCCCCTTTTCAGAGCCGCCTGCTTCTGCACCATCCAGTCTCTCCGAGCTCCATTTCCCTCTCCCTGAGGCAAGGTCTTACTCAGGATTGGGGATAGGTTTTACTTACTCTGGGAAGCTTTCCTGACCCCTCAAGAGTACCATAGGTCCCCTCTCTGTGTGCCCCCATTGCACCTTGCAACAGCATGCAGCATGGTGAAGGTCTATTTACAAACCTTTTTCTTTAACAGAAAGTAAGTTTGATGAGGGCAGGGACTCTGGTAGCTGATAAGCAGCCAACAAATTGTGGGATGAAGGGTTAGGGCACACCCTGTCAGTGCTACTGGGAACCTATAAAATTATATGCGTGGAATTCCACCAAGCCTCCTTAAAGATGCAGACCTTTGGCTCAAATTTGAATTCTCACCTTTAATTCAGTGGAGTTGTAGTTAGAACTCCAGGGTTAATTTCTATCTGTATGACTTGGGCAAACTACTTACACTTTCTGAGCCTTCGGGTGCAATGGTCTTACAGTTGAGGTCCCCTCGTACACATGGCAGGTCCAACAAACAACACAGCAAGTGCTTATTTTCTAACATGGCATCTTTTTTTTTGAGACAGAGTCTCACTATGTCACTCTGCGTAGAGTGCTATGTCGTCACAGCTCACAGCAACCTCAAACTCTTGGGCTGGGACTACAGGCACCACCACAACGCCTGGCTATTTTTTGTCGCAGTTGTCATTGTTGTTTAGCTGGCCCAGGTCGGATTCAATCCCACCACCCTCAGTGTATGTAGCTGGCACCATAACCACCATGCTACGGGCGCTGAACCTCTAACACGGCATCTTATGTGGCATTCGAAATCCAGAAACAGCTAAAATTACAGAGAAGTGAGCAGGAAGGCCTTGTTTCTGGTGCTGTCTCCTGCGGACAAGTCAGTGAAGATTGAGTTTCATCATCTGTGCAAGAAAGAAGATGAACCATTTCGTTTCCAGGGTCCCTCCCCTGTATTCTCTTCTTGGCTTTCTTAGCTAAGAGGGGCAAACATTACCCAAAGCATAGCTGCTAAAAGCACTAATAAAAATATTATCTTAATTCAGGCGCAGCCAGGTTCTCATCACTGAAAGGAATCTAATTGTTGACTTCCAATTTCTGTCAAGAATGACAAAAGACAGTGCCCCCAAGAAAGCCTGCAGGGCTGCAACACTGTTCAGAGGACAAGAGAACAAAGGGCAGCATCTGCCATGGGACAGCAGGAGAGAGCTGCCTGACACAGTGTTCCCAGCCACGGAGGCTTGATGAGAAGAACGTTCTGTCGTGGTTCCTCGGCACTGGCCTGAAGTCAGAACCTGTAAACTAGAATTACCTAGAATTCTAAATTCTTACAGTCATGAGGGTGGCTCTCAGGTGGCTTTCTAGCTGAGTCCTGCCTCATAGGACAGCACCACTGCATGAGGATTTCACCTCATGGTAAAGACAAGGACGTCTTTTTGATCAGTGGCTACTGTGCGTAGCTAATCATCAGGCCAGGGCACAGGGCATGGGTCATGTCACAGTCTGTTCCTTCTTCAGGTTTCTCAATAACAATGCACTTTACAGTAGGCCACGGTGTCTGTTATAAAGTGGAGATAACTCCCAAAGTCATTTAAATGAAAGAATGTCCAGAACACATAGTAAATATTTTTTATTAGTTGACCATTTAAGCTATTCAGGACTTACTGAACTTGTGGGAAGAATAAGTTGACAGCTGCCTAAAAAGGGGTACACTGGAGAATCTTCTCTCAAAGATACACCGCTTAGCCCTCTACCAGTTAATCACCACGGCTTAATCCCGTAGTCCTCAGAGCTTTGCCTAGAAGTCTCTGTGGCAGACATACACGGGGTCCAGATGGCAGGCTTTCTTTGGAAGAAGTATCCCTTTCCCAATCCCCGTGGTTCTGAGGGGGCTCTCAAGCCCCTGAGGGCACACTCAGCATCACAGACTGCTCTGAGGTGCAGACTGGGACACGAGCGGCCAGAGCATCTCCTAGGGGCTAAACTGGGGGAGAACCTGTCTCCTTCTGCAGCCTGGTCCCCTGGTCTGCGGTCTCTGTCCCTGGGGCAGGACCACAGTCATCCGGAGACAATGAGGTTACTGCCAACAAAAGCAGAGGGGAAGACTGCTGGCCAGAGAGTTCCAGGTCCTCCCCACTTACAGCCCAGCTGCCCCTTACATCCTGGGGTCCCCAGGTGCCTGCCGCTGGGTGAGCCAACACCTTGCTTCTTGGCTTAAAGCTGGTTGGAATTCAGTTTCTTTCACTCACCATTAAAAACATCCTAATGAAAGCATATATTTTTCCAAAAATGAAAGCCATGTTCACCATTAAAAACATCCTAATGAAAGCTTATTTTTCTAAAATCTGTTATTTCTATACCAGGTTCTATTTCACATCCTTACTGAAAAGTGCTGTAAGCAGAGATCGCTCACCCAGGATGGGTCGATGCACAGCGGTAAGAAAAGAGAAGACATCCCCGATGGCCTTGTCAGTAAAAACCCGGTGACCCTGTGTCCGACCTCAGGACCTGCTCGGGCCCTGACGGCAGAAAGACAGCAGGGCCACTCACCGCAACAGGACAGTATCAGTCCGGATGGACAGTTCTGTTTTGCTGGTTGTACATCACAATGACGCCCTTGACGCTGGACAGGCACTCCGGTGTTTGCGTTTGGAGTTCTGTGGAGAGGTCAGCGGTGGCGACCCCTGTCTGGACGCCGTCAACATAAGAGAAGGAATTGAAACCCGGTACATTCGGGCTGACTGTGACCCCGACACACACCCCAGTCCATCTGTTGAAGCCCAAACCCAGTACCTTGGACGTAGCTGTATTTGGAGACAGGGTCTCTAAAGAGGTGATCAAGTAACACAGGTCACTAGGGCGGACCTAACCAACATGTCCCCATAAACAGGGAAACTGAGACAGACACACGCAGGGTGGAGCACGTGCAGAAACCGGAGGAAGACTAGGGCGGGGCCTGGGGAGGGGCGGGGCCTGGGAGGGGAGGGGCCTGGGGAGGGCGGGGCCTTGAGGGAAGGAAGCCCTGCCCACCACCACCCCCACCCACCCACCCCCAGGACACCTGGGCCCCGGAACTGTGGGAAAATGTCAGCAAATCCCTCCAGCAGGGCCCCAGCCCGAATTATTCCATTACAGCAGCCTCAGCAAGCTGACACCCCTAGAAATAGGAGCTGACTTAGAGAACATCTCCAAGGGAGGGAGGTCAGAGGGACCTCCAAAATGTGGGGGTGGGGAGGAGCAGAGAAGAGGGAGGAAGGGGAGAAACGCCAGGCGGAGAGGGGCGCCCCTCCACCAGAACCCTTTCAGGAAAGGGCTGGTGAGGGGCAGGGCGAGGTGCCAGCAGGGGAGGCTGCTCTTGGAAGGGGGTTCAGCATTCAGGAAAACAGAGGAGGGGGCAGTCCTGGAAAGGGCGTTGGCCCAGATAGCAGTCTGAGCATGCTACGTGTGGTGGAAGGTTCCAGAGGAGTGACTGTGCTGCGGGAGGGGGGGGCAGGACAGCCGAGGAGGCAGGACCCGCTTTCCAGGGGCCAGGGACAGTCCCCACGCTGTCACCGGAGGGGCGAGGCTCCGCTGGGAGGCGCGGCCCGGAGCAGTCACCCGCGTGCTTGGAGGTGCCTCTGGCGCCCACGCGGACTTCCCCGCACAACCACGCGCGCGCCCTCCTGCCTCCCCCTCCCCACTTCATCCTGAGACACGACCAGGGTGCGGGGAACAGAGCGTGGGAGGACGGGGATTTCTCCGCCGCAGCACTGCAGGAATTGGGACAAACTCATGCAAAAGCCAAAGAAAAACACATCTGTTGTAGGCCTTTTATTTCCATGTAAGTGACCCTGAGTGTCTGCACCTCAAAGGCAGGTTATCATCAGAGCCTAAAGGTACAATCGTACGAACTCACTAAACTTGATTTCTTAAACTTAAATGGTAGCTTTTACTAGAATACACCTGAGAGAAATGAAAATTCCCAAGGACACCTGTCCCAACGGCCTGGGCCTAACATTCCTGACAGGACACCTCCCTTGCCACCCACCGGACACTGCTTCCCACCCTCAAACCCCTGCTTTGCTGCCAAAATCTGAGAGAACCGAGGAGCGCCCACCGCTGACAAACATAAACACGGCAGGGTTGCTCAGCATATTTCTCAAATTCTAAAAATACAATTTTCGAAACACAAAATATAGAAAACATCAATGTGAAAAAAAAGTTGTCCTATTTAGACCATACATTGCTGACTTTTCAGGAAGAGCAAAAAAGGTTATCACCTCTGTCTACAACTTAGAATTGATCACATGAAAGTGCATTATGCTATTTTCATAATTTTTATTACAGATAAATACCATTATTAAATCATAAATAAATGTATATACTCACTCCCAAAATATGGTGACAAAAGAGTCATAAGAATCACCCTGACATACAGACACAGAATAGCTTCAAACACCATTCAGAGACTTATAAATTTAGCTTGATTTCTTGTCTTTTAGGAAAAGCAGAATTTTGCAATAACCAAGCCCCCTGTCCCTGCACCAAGCCCCCTACCCCTGCTACTAATCCCCCAACCCATAGATTTAAAGAATATAACAAACCCTTTACCCCTCAAAGGGGAAGTGTTTTGTGTCTTAGCCCCAGCCCCCACAAGGGCGGAGGAGCTAAATTCGGGGAGAAGAGATAAGCATACAGAAGGAAGGGAGGGGTATGATTTAAAGAAGCCCCTGGTGCAATACCGGAGTTCCTTAGAAACTTGCCCAACTCCTATGCCCGTGCTTTGTACCCCTGAACTATGTATGAACCATGTACCTTATGACCCATGAAGTAATGAACTTGTGATGTATCTTATGATTTATGAACCCCGCCACCCTGCAACCCTGCTTTAACTGCTATGATTAGCTTCTTATTACGCTAGCTTGCTTTGCTAACCACGCAAGAAAAATAGTATAAAAGGATTGCCCGCCTGGCATTCGGGGCTGCATGCCTTTGTGGTATCAGCCCCCTGCAGGTATAATAAATTTTATCAATTATTGCATCAAATTGGGGTCCATCTGTCTATCTCCGTGACTCAGTTTACTTCAATTTGACTACAAAATCTCTTCAGCTGACATTAAGTAATTTCCAGTTATGGTAGGGTTCACCGATTTGCTGTTCGGCCAGGTAAAACAAGTCAACTCTTCCCCCTGCTGACTTTTTGTTGTTGTTGTTGCAGTTTTTAGCCAGGGCCAGGTTTGAACCCACCACCTCCAGTATATGGGGCCAGCACCATACTCCTTGAGCCACAGGGGCCACTCCTGTCTGACATTTTCCAAAGCAGAATTTAGCCAAGGTCATCATGGTTTGCCTCTTTGGGGACCTCCAGGACCCTGCAGCCCACAGGCCTTGGTTGACTTCCCCAGCAGGAGGTGAGTCAGGTTGTGTGGGAGCCACACTGGCCAACCACACTCTGAGCTTCTTAGACCAGGGAAGGGAGGCAAAGAACAGCCAGTGTGAAACAATATGATACAAAAATTACATTTGGCTGTGGAATTAGCATGTCCTTAAAAGTGATTATGTCTGATAAGTGAAGAGTTTGAGTGTTTTATTAATTAAAAACAAATGTTTGGTCTGTCTGTCTTCTGACTGGCAGGTGCTGGGATGCATTCCAGCTTCCTTGTCTGGGGTGTTCCAACAGCTCTTCACAGCTCTTTGCCCCCTAAGGGTGAACTGTTTCCCTCTAGCTTCAGAGCCATGTGAGAGCAAGAGGCCTTTCCTGGTACACACTTCAAAAGAAGGAAAATGGACACTTGTGCCTTTAAGTTCCCAGGGGCCACAAGCTACAAACCCTTCTATCTACGTTCCCAAAAGAGAATGTCAGCACCTGACAAAATTACTTCAAATACACCTTGGTTCATGACAAAGTTTCTTAGTGTTCACATATAGAATTCTGAGTCACATAGAGCAAAACAGACATAAAAATAACTGGCCACAACAGTCAATAGAAAAAGGCTCCAGGAATTGGTCTTTGAAGGGACCTTAGTATTCCCTTCCAGTCCTCCTCCTTTTTTTGACAGAAGCTGCCTTGCTGGTGCCTAGATACCTCCTTTGGGAAACCCCCTTAGAATCTGATTGATAATTATGGAGTAACTCCCCTCCCCCAGGCACCATGCCAGGACCCAGACAGAGAGAGAAGTCAGGCCAAGAGAACTTTGCAATCTACCAGGAGAGACACAACCATGACAGTCCTGACATGACAAATGCTGAAAATTAACTCTTTTAAGAATAATGAGAAAAAAACGAGAAAGCAAATACTTCCTGCTATGGTTTAATTGTGTCCCCCAAAGCTCATATGTAGGAAGCTTAATCCTCAATGCAACAGTTTTGAGAAATGGGACCTTAAGAAGTGAATAACGTCATTGCCACAGGGGCAATATCACAAGAGCCAGTTCTGCTGTTTTGCAAGCACGTTCTAGTCTTTCCACCCTCCGACATGGGATAATACAGTTCACAGGTCCTCACCAGATGCCTGCCCCATGCTCTGAGACTTCCCAACCTCCAGAACTATGAACCAAATAAACTTCTATTGTTTACAAATTACCCAGTCTATGGTGTTCTGTTATAGCAACACAAAATAAGCCAAGACACTTCCAAATGGGTGGAAAGAATGTAAACATTGCCTCATCTATTTTTTAAAATGAGGATACATGGCAGGTGTTACATTAAGTCGGGCTTACTAATTATTTAATATACAGAGCTGTAGATTCTTGGCAAGGGGAGCCCATGACAGTCACTAAAGCCTGGATCTTTCTCTTCTGGAATTGTGTATTGAGGGTAAGCAACATGAAGAGGACTCTGAATGGTTTTGCCCACACAGTTCTTGCTTATACAACACACATACTTATTCAGTAGGCTGTTTGATCAGTTTCGCTTTATTTCCCTCTTTCTAAGAGTTCTGCCTGAAAGCCAGTGTTCAGGAACCACTCTGGATGCTTTGACTGTGGATTGCACCTGCAGCCCCTTTCCGTCTTAGTTATCTGATGTCTTGAGTTGTCCCTCCTCTGGGGAGAGGGGAAAAGGAGAACTTGGAGATGCTGTCATGGAGCTGAACCCTAGCACACTGAGCCAGGTGTGTGGCACAACATTGTTATATATTACATGTCCAGTGGATTGTGCAAAGACAAAAGTCAACGAGGCCTCTCCTACTCTCACCTTGATGGCTGACGAGATAGTGGGTGCACCTGCTATTGGAATCGAAGTAACCAAAAGGCCCCTTGCTCTCGTTGCCCTTTACAGACTCGGGTGGGGCAGTTATTCAGAACCAGCTGGCCCTGAGCGTGGTGTGTCTACTTAGCACCTGGGATATCTCTCTCTGTCCCTCAGCCCCCCCCACACACACACACACTCTGTCTGAGTGTTGATCCCATAGCCTGGTGTTGCAAGGGCTTTAGGTAGAGAGGTGGAAAGTGGACAGCACTGAAAGGTCTGTGTTCGGAAGCCAGATGTTTGTTCAATTGCCAGATGGAAACAAGAGTGACTCCAGGACAGAGCAGGTCAGGACAGGACAGGTCAGGAGACCTAGGCTCTTGGGAATACCACAGATAAGAAAAGCCAAATCTTTGGGCGGTGCCTGTGGGTCAAGGAGTAGGGCATCGGCCCCATATACTGGAGGTGGCGGGTTCAAACCCGGCCCCAGCCAAAAAAAAACCTGCAACAACGAAAACAAAATTTAAAAGAAAAGCCAATCCCAGGAGGTAAACAGGACCAAAAAGGAGCAGCCTGAGATTCAAGTCAACACCTGGAAAAGAGGTGGCAGCAACTAGGAAAGGGGGCCAAGTTGGAGCTTCCTGGGAAGGTCGCATCTTGGAAGGACTCACCAACCACACCCTGATGAAGAAAAGGCAAGACTGTGCATGGGGACAGAATTTGGAGACTGCGGGGCCGTGTCTCCACCAGTCTGAGCCCTCGGGGCCCCACCGTCTCCTTCTCTGAACCAGGGTTTAGTTACAAGGACAGCGCCTCTGCCGCCTCCTACCAGTTCCGTGAGGCAGCAGGTGTGGCCGCCAGAGTGGAGGCACCAGACACGTCTTTATTCGGCTGCCAAGAGAACAGACACCTCTGAAAGTCTTCTTGACAATGTTCTTGGTGAAATCCCACGGCCTTGAACCCCAGCCTGACCTTCACTCATGGTGTCCCGTCAGAGCAGGGTGGTCCAGTGAGTGAGGCAGTGGAAAGTGAATGTCCGACATGAGCTCCGATCCTGGGCTCTCTCACTCCATTTTTCTGCACTTTGGTTTTACCTATCAAAGGAAGTATTTATAGATTTTTTATTCCGTAGATAATCTCTAAGGCACCTTCCAGCTCCAATTTTTTAAACCTTATTCTGATTTCCACATATTCCAAATTAAGAGTCCAAAACACTGTGCTGTGTAATGTTAAAGAGTGACATGAATAGAAGAGCTTCTCCGAGATCCAGGAAAGGAGGGGTGGAGGGAATGAAGGGAACAAGGGCTGCAGCGAAGTCCTGAGGCCCACTCTGCCATCTGCCTGATATGCAGAGATCACGCGAGCAGGTGCACTGAGGTATGGTGCTGTACGCAACATCAGGGAACCCACAGACACACGGCCCGAACTCGGCCAAAGTCACAAGCAACCATGGTGGGATGCTGAGCAGATCACACCCATTGTCTCATTCAAGCCACACAGTAACCCTGGGAGTCAGGAAATGCTACTGCCCCATTTTACAGGCAAGAAAATGGAGGTAAAGGGAAGATAAGGAACTTGCCTCTTGTGGGATTGAATGGGGGAGGTAAAATGCAAACCCAGGCAGCCTGACCCCAGAGCATAGTCTCTGCCCCGGGAATGTGAGCCTAATGGGTAAGGGTCTGCCACACAGAAGCTCTCAGACTAAAAACAGAGCACTGGTACCCACGCCAGTTTCTCCCTCATCACACACCCGTGTATCCTGGGTCAGGGCAAAGGAGATTAAAACATCTAAAACTGAGTCCCCGGGGGGAGATGACTGCAGCCAGCTTACCCAGTGCTATCTTAAACAAGACTTCCCCGTCAAACTCTGCAAACCACACAGACCTTCCCACACAACAGGCATATCTGGGGAAATAATTGAGCAAATCCATCGCTGCCAAGCAACCGCTGTAACTTATTAGCCACATCAAGAGGGCAGCTCACAGGCTCAGCCACACCAAATGCCAGGCACAAGTGGATGGGAATGATTCCACTTAACTCCCACCCCCCCTACCCCCCCCACAACCTCCTGAGTTGGAGGCTGCTATCATACCATTTCACAGAGACGTAGACACTGACATTCAGAGAGTTAAGAACTACCTGGGCTATAGAGCTAACAAGTTGCAGGGCCCAGGCTGGAACTTGGGATGCAGAGCCCTTAGGAGTGGGCCTCCTAACACAGGCCATCCAGCCCTGGAAGTGGGGTCTCCTCTTCCCCAATTCGATTCCCTCCCATAGCCCCGCCTCCCAGCTTCACCACCAGGTAGGCAGTCACCTGGTGACCCAAGTACCTCCTTATCTACTGGGTTTCTGTTTGCTGCGGCTCCTATTATGGTGACATCTGGAGGCTCTAGGATACACCCCAGCATAGTGTCTGCAAGGCACAGAGGAGCTGGCTGTGTCCCAAAGACAGCAGACGGGGTCCACATTCTGGACCCCTGGCTATTCTATCTGCACTCCCTGGGGGAGTGTCACACACAAACAGGTAATTTACGTTGTTCTTACCACACCCAGGGTCCCAGTCACACCTCCTTGTCAACTGAATTTAAAGCTTTGAAAATAATCTTAATAAATTACTTTTGAAACCAAAATAAACATCCTGATAATTTTTTCTTGCACAAAAATAAACATACTCAAGGGGATCTAAGACTTGCATGAAAATTAATTTTGTTTTCAGAGTCCTTTTCAGGACTCCCAGGCCAGTCCTCTGCGATGGCAGGAGCAGCGCCATGCCCAGTAGGAGCTGGGACCCGCCAGGCAGCGCAGTGTCCAGTAGGAGCTGGGACCTGCCAGGCAGCGCCGTGCCCAGTAGGACCTGGGACTCTGGCAGCCTACGTGGCCAAAGCTAACTTTGTGAATTGAGGTCACTCTGAAGCATTCCTAACAGGCAGTGACATCAAGACAATGACAACTGCCGCTTTTGGCCGTGTTCCATCCTCTTGCACCCTGCAGGGAGGTGACAGCCACACTGGCCTACCCAGGCCAGGAAGCTGTGCCCTCAGGATCGGGGACTAGAGGGCAGGCACTAGGCTCCCCTGCACCTGTGAGTTTCCTAGTCAGATTTACTTTCTAAAAAAGATGCTCTGGATATAAAGCAGGGGTCAGATTGGAAGGTGACATGATCAGACCTGAGAGCCCCTGGGGAGGAGGCCATGTGAATCCAGCTGAACCAAGCGGCACCTGGGCTGAGGCCACCCGAGACGGCACAAGGGCCAGGGGAGAGGAGGCTGGCATGCCTCTGTGGGTTTGGATTTTTCTTTCCTCTCTTTTCATATGACGTGCTGTATGGCTACAATAGTATGTTCCAAGACAAGTAAGAATTAAGTAAATTTAGGTTGTTTTTTCAAAAGATGGTAGGGCAGCAGATAGGCTTGGCAGAGGCACAGGACCTCCGGCCCTCCCATGCCGCACAAGCTCTGGAAACCTTGGCTTCTTGCTCATAAATAGGGTGTGGGACCAGACCTACAGACCTAGGTAAGCAATTCTACTTTCATCAGAAACTAGTTTCCCCATTTTTTGTTAAAGTTGTCAGCACCTCCAGAAATAGGAGCAGAGAATCCGAGACCCATCACGCCTGGGGACTGAAGTGCCATCTGAGAAAGCAGCTGTGACATTAGGGTTTCCACCTCAGAGGTCGCCGAGACGAGACAGACAGGAAGGCAATTTTCAGTAATAAAATAAAAGGCATGTATTGCGTTTTATGAAATCAAAATGTCATTTAGAATAGTTTGTGTCCTACCACAGCTTATATATAGATTCCGATTTCAATTAGGATGTATTTAATTAACCTTTTATCTTTATTATGAAACACAGTCCTTGAAGTCTACACAGCAGGCTTGTTTATCAGGGAAGCTGCCTTTCCAACTAAGACCTGCCTTGCAGCAGCCAAGTCCCTTCAATACAGACGAGCTCGGAGTCAGGTGCTGCCCTGCCAGGTAACCTGTGCATTGTCCACACTCCTCGCATGTGGGCCAGCCAGTTCTCAGGACACCAAGCTGTGGCCCCCAGGTCCAGAATTCTGAGAGAGCTGAATCCATCCTGCTTGAGAGAGCTGACTGCCCTTTGCAGTCCTGGTTTGTTTGTTTAATTATTTATTTACAGCAGCAGTTTTCAACCTGTGTTGCAACCCACAGGAACTGTATTAAAGGGTTAGGGCATTAGGAAGGTTGAGAACCACTAATTTAGAGAGTCTCATTCTGTGCTCTGGGTTGAGTGCTGTTGCATCATAGCTCACAGCAACTTCAAACTCTTGGGCTTGAGCAATCTTCTTGCCTCGGTCTACTGAGGAGCTGGTACTACAGGTGCCTACACAGGTTAGGTTTTTATCTTTTTAGTAGAGACGGGGTCTTGCTGTTGCTCAGGATGGTCTCTAACCCCTGAGCAAGGGATCCACCCTCCTTGGCCTCCCAGAGACCTAGGATTATAGGCGTGAGCCATCACACCTAGCCAGTCCTGTTTTTTAAAAAAACAACCCTGAATGTTGACATAGTGTGGTTTTTATTGTTCTGGGAAGAGCAAGGAGGCCAGAGGAGCAAGAGAGGTGTGACAGACGAGATGAGGGAATAAAGGGTATTGAGGATGTGATACCTTGCTGCCTGTTATCCCCCATCTGATCCTTCACACCTACCCTGCTCAGACATGGGAGAGCCACGGGAGGGCTTTGAGCAAGAGGCTTGGACATGACGGAGGGTACCCTGGAGGGGTGGGAAGAGGCCCGCTTCCAGACATGACCCACAGGCAGAACAGCAGCCTTTCCTGATGCCCCTGAGGGAGAGGCGTCAGATGGGCTCCAAGGTTTTTGACTTGAGCCATGGTAAGGATGGAAAATGGAGTGACCACAAAGCAAGCTGAAGGCAGCTGCGGATGGACCAGACTGGGCAGGGGCGGGGAGTTCAGCAGTAGATTCGTTCATTATGCAAAATCAAGTAGGCAGTGGGATATATAAGACTGAAGAGCAAGAAAGTTGTTGTCAGCTGAAGATAAATGGGGATAATGTCAACAGAGGACGTTTACAACCACAAGACAGGATGAGCCCCCAGAGACTGGAAATAAGAGAGAAGAAAAGTGAGCCCAGGCCAAGCCCAGGCTGTACCAGCACTCAGTATAGACAGGGGTCATCAGAGAGGGGTCAGAGCAGAGAGGGGTCATCAGAGACGGGTCAGAGCAGAGAAGGGTCATCAGAGAGGGGTCCGAGCAGAGAGGGGTCATCAGAGAGGGGTCAGAGCAGAGGGGGGGAACCCAGCAAAGACGGGGAGCCCAGCACCCGGAAGATGGAGATGAGAACTCTCCCAGGACATGTGTGAGGCCAGCCCAGAGTGAGGAGCTGCCCACAGGCCCCAGCAACACAGGGTGGAAGAGCCCTCTGGGTAGAGTGTGGGGCACACGAGTATGATGAGGGGAGCTCAGAAAGACCGGGGGGACCAGGAAGCCCAACGAACACACACGGCCCCACGGGGGGACTATCACTACCCAGGCCATGGGGACGGGGCTGGGGGGCAGTGCAGGGAAGGAGGTGGAGGGAAATGGCAGCTTACGGGGTGGTCCACAAGGGCGGATGAGTGTACGGACCCTCCCAGGGCTGGGGAAGAGCTGGCATCAAGTCCACAGCAGTGGGGTGCTTACACCCCAGGATACAGATGGCCCCTGGTCCCAGTCCTGGTGGGAGGCAGAAAGCAGGGGCTGAGAGCCAGGAGTGGGCCTGGGGACTCTGAGGGAGAAACACAGCAGGAGCAGTGGTGTGATGAGTCCCCCGCAGGCTCAGAACACCGAGGGGCCCTCATGGGCTGGGAGGCCGCGGGGCAGTGCTGCCCATGTGCACTGCGGCCCCAGGAGCTGGAGGTCACAGCCTCTTATACTTAGCACTACGTAACCTCAACGTAGTTAGTTGTTCAACCTCACTGTCTGCCTCAGTTGCCTCCACTGTACAGCAGGCATAGTGGAGATGCACTCCCCACCTATAAAGCCCTATCTCAGAACCTGGTGAACAGCATCTGCTAACTAAACTCCTTCTTCTCCAGACACCTAGTCCCCACCTATAAAGCCCTATCTCAGAACTTGGTGGACAGCATCTGCTAACTAAACTCCTTCCTCTCCGGACACCTGGGTGAAGCCCCTGCCCAGCTACCCTGGCCCCTCTCCAGGCCCACATGGGAGCTCCCACTGGCGTCACTGGACACGAGATGCTCTGGCCTCTCCTGCGTGCTCATGTGGGTTTTCCCACCACATCCAGACAGGGCCTAACAGCACAAGGTGGTCTGGAACCTTCCTCCCACCACACCCCAGCCATGCCGTCCCAGGCAAGCCTCCCATCTCCCTGATCTTTGTTTTCATCCTACAGACAAGGGGAGGCAGGACTGAAGAAGTGCTGAGGTGCCTTTGCGTTCTAGAGACAGGAAATAATTTCTCCCTAGAGAAAAAATATTCTTCTGGATAAAAGAAATGAATCGGGGGAAATTGCATCTTACAGAAAATCCTTTGCAAACATCCAGAGGTGACAGGTGGAGTCCCCACCTGCCAAGAGTGTTGAGTGACACTGTTGAGGCTTCCCAGAGCCTGAACCAGCGAGCAGAGGCAGGGACTTGACCAGAGACACACACGGACAGCTAAGCCCAGACCCAGGCCTGCCACTGGACAGTCTCCTTCACCCTCAGAGTGCTCAGAAGCCTCCAGAATCAGAGGCAGCCCATCCTACAGAGCAGACGTGTGACAGTCTCCGATGTTCCCACTTGAGAAAGCGGCTTCTCTGACCATGACCTGTGCGCTTAGATCAGCTGGGACGAGGAAACAGCAGCAGCTCAACCTACATGCTAGAACGTGTACAACAGGACACCAGGCCTACTTCTGCAAGTTAAGGCCACCATGAAGATCTGCAGCAAATAACTTTTCCTGAGTTCAGGTAAGAGCCGAGTCCAACCATTGATAAGGGATGTAGCCACTGGAGGCCTTTTCTCTGAGCACTTAGTAAAATCTAGAAAAGTAAACAATAGAAAACAACCATTCTTACACATTCTAAAAAAAATATGGCTCTTAAGCATGTCATGGGCCATTCCTAGGAGTAAGAGCAAGAATGCTTTGCATGTCACGTGAGAGTGGCTGAATGGTAGTGCCTTAAACAACCTGTAAAACCGGCTTGCATGAACCTACGGGGGGGGAGAAAACTGAAGGCTAAATGGCAAACCCCAGAGCTCAGTTGTTCTTGGCAAAATGAGAAATGCAATGAGGATGAGCGTAGGGCAGAGTTGGGAAGTGGACCCAGGAATACGCACATGCCCCCCCACTGCCCCGACCAGGGATTGCTCTTGTGTCCAAGGTGATGTGTCCAAGACGTGAGAGCATCTTGACTTAGATACAGATGAATTCCCAGAAAAGCACCCAGAATCCCGCATGGATCATGCCCTTTGATTTAAACTGAGAGACCTGCAGTTTCCTGGGGCTGGGGCTTCCACCTGTCAATCAAAGACAAAAGACAACAGGGGTAAGGGACAGGAGTGACAGGTGGCTTAGAGGACACCTTCTGCTTGCTGAGAAAGTCAGTAGTGGGAACTGTCTGTAAGTGGCCAGACTGCAGTGGTTTCTGAGCCTAAGTTATAAATTTGTAAAAACTGATTTCTGCA
This sequence comes from Arctocebus calabarensis, assembly GCA_963573935.1. Taxonomy (NCBI): domain Eukaryota; kingdom Metazoa; phylum Chordata; class Mammalia; order Primates; family Lorisidae; genus Arctocebus; species Arctocebus calabarensis. The sequence goes on from CAUYON010171641.1 coordinate 19,147, forward strand.
GAGCCAGGTATTTCTCTGCAGGTGAACTGCAGCCCCTGCAGGCTCATAATCTGCCCTGGGCTGTGTCCAGTACCGACCTGCTAACATGGCCTTGGGGCCCAGCTGCATCCATTCCCAGAGAAGGGTCTGCTCACCCCAATCTCAGCACTAAAAAGCACATCACTGGGGGAGTTGGCACAGAGGGGGCTCCGATAGAGACTGAAGGATGCCCGTCGGAGGCATCCTTCGGAGGCTGTGTTATCACCGTCTTCGGCTGAGGGGGAACCAGGCCAGGGGCTGCCCTCTGGACTCTACACACCCCACTGTCACTCCTGCCCCTCCACTTGTTAGCTGCAAGCCTTGGGACAAGTTTCTGCCCCCTGGCTGCTGTTTCCTTACCTATTAAATGAGAATAATGACACCCAACATGTCATATGGATACTGAGCCCTGAAATGAGATTGCAGGAGTGAATCACACCCTGGTACCGCAGTGCTGTACCGGAGGTGGCACCTACTGCCACCTGGGCACCAAGTGGAAACTAATAGTGGCCTCCTGTTAAGCTCTTGCTCTGGCATCAATTTGGAGCACAAAAGAATAATGCCCTCGTGCCCTCCCTGCCCCAGACAACTGTCATCAAGGCCACCAGAATCCATCAGAAACCATCACTGCATTTATCTGAAACTGTCCAGATGTGCCACTCACATGGCTGGACAGTCCTCCTCCTTGGAAGTTTCCAGAATCTGCCAATAGTTCAAAAGATCGTCCGGCTTGACAAAGTGGCAGGCCACGAGCCTCTTAAACCGGCACATAGAAAAGGTCAACCCTTCTGGGAAAAAGGTCTGCTCCCAGTGCAGCGGCTGCGGGCTGACGCCTAGCTTCTCCAGGCAGAGGCCGACAAACACGTCTTCTAGTTTGATGTATGGCACAGTCTCCGAGACGTTGAACACCTGACTCGCCACGTCACCAGAAAGGACGTAGGCGGTGCCTGAGCAGAAGGGTGGGTACTTGTCCCCTGGATATTCAGATTTGCTGACAAACCACTTATTGAACCTACTCCGAATGGGAAACTCGTTCAGTTTCAAATAGCCAGTGAAGAACTTGGTGGTTCTGTTTTTCTTCAAGAGTAGTTCTACCAGATAGTTGACATTTATAAACATGTCTGAGTCTGTTTTCATCACAAACGAGGCCTGAGGACAGAAGTTATGGACCCATTCCATGCCCATCATGGTCTTCAGAGTCAGATTGTAGTAGGTGTCCACAAAGTCCTTCTGGATAACGTCCCGGTAGCTCTGGCTCTCCTGGGCCACCACCCCCATCTTGGCCTCAGAGGCCGTGGTCCCTAGGAGGAAGAATGCTTTCACAAGCTTCCCCTTCACCATCATCTCTCTGCCCCACGTCTTGCGGATGGCCATGCGAGCAGCCAGCTGCTCAAGGGACGAAGTCACCAGCAGGACAAGGAAGGGGGGATTCTGCCTGCAGTCTACATCTGGGACCTTTAGGAACTTCCTGTCGTCTTTCTTGAAAACAAAGTCTTGGTATCCCCCCTCCTTAGGACTCAGAGTGTACATGCTAACATACAAACAAAGGGCCCCCAGAACCAGAAAGCAAATGTACATCCACTGCATCTTCGAGCAAGCCATCTGAAAGGGACAAAATGAAATGATTAGACCTCAGAAGCACAAGGGCATGCTTAGCTGTACACTAGGAGGCTGAGAGTGCCAGGGAGGACACTCCCATTTCCGGAACTCTAGAATCTCACTGCCTATGAAGTGGACTGCTACAGCCAGGCCGTGAAGCACAGACTTCTGCCAGCGTCTTCCACTGAGATTGAGGGCTCCATCCTGGAGCCAGCCCTTAATCTACCTGGGTCTCAGATTCCCTGTAAGGATGTGGGACCAAGTCTCTCACAGTCCTCCAGCTCTGCCCATGATGAAATGCAGCTAGTCAACCCAGAAGATCAGAAATTGTGTGTTCTGGAGGTGAATCCAGTGAGGGCTGACATCCTTCTCTGATCTAACTGGACGGCATTCTGTGGCTCCCAGAAAGAAGCAAGCCCAGAGTTCCCAAGTGCACAGTGACCTTGAATTTCCATCTCCACTAGGAGCTGCTGTTATCATGAGGTTACTTTTAAAATCTCCTATCTGGGCTCCTACCTGTGGCTCAGCGGGCTAAGGCGCCAGCCATGTAAACCTGAGCTAGAGGGTTCAAATCCAGCCTGGGCCCGCCAACGAACAATGATGGCTGCAACCCAAACAAAAATAGCTGGGCGTTGTGGTGGGCGCCTGTAGTCCCAGCTACTTGGGAGGCAGAGGCAGGAGACTTGCTTGAGCCCAGGAATTGGAGGTTGCTGTGAGCTGTAATGCCACAACACTCTACCCAGG
>CAUYON010171642.1:0-15301 GCA_963573935.1 Arctocebus calabarensis
ATAAATTTAAAGGCTGTTTTGCTGGATATAGTATATGTGATTTGCCATTTTGTTATTTCAGCACTTTGACTGCATCACCCAACTGTGTTTTGATATGGAAACACATGCTTACACATCATTTTCTCTTTTGGCTTTCAAGATTCTCTTCTTTTGGCTTGGTGCCCATAGCTCAGCAGTTAGGGCACCTGGCATGCATGTGAAAGAAACAAACAAAAAAATAGCCAGGCGTTGTGGCAGGCATTGCAGTAGTCCCAGCTACTTGGGAGGCTGAGGCAAGAGAATTGCTTGAGTCCAAGAGTTTAAGGTTGCTGTGAGTTGTGATACCTTGGCACTCTACCCGGGTGACACAGTGAGACTCTGTCTCAAAGGAAAAAAAGATTCTTTTCTTTATAGGTGAAAAGCCTATTAGTAATCCTTTAACAGTTCCGTTCTGAGAGAATAAGTTTAAAGTCTTTTGTGCGTAAGGAAGGAAAAAACCTGGATAGAACTCCAAATGTGGCTGAAAGGCTTAATCATGTGGATGTGATGAAGGCTCAGTTTCATGGGGGCAGGCCTACAAGCAGAACACCCATATATCTCAGGAATGTCCAAACTACTCCCTAACATGAATAACTGCCTCCAGATGGTCTGTTGAAAGGTCGAGCATTCAATCAACTCATTCCTCCAGAACCTTGTTTTGTGGTTTAGTTTCAATTATATGGTACAAGAATAGTTTTAGATAAGGTTAGTGGAATGGTTATCGATTAATCGGTAGACTCAATGGTGCCGGGCAGCATGAAGCCTGGGTCATGGGATTTGAGTCACAAGGTTGTTGATTAATAGTGTATACATGCAGAATTGACTATGTAAGTTCTGGTAAAATAAAGAAAATTTGCTACTTTCCTAAGAGAGTGAGTCGTCTCCTTGTTCTCCCACATTTCATTGCAGGTCTTACTTCTGCTGCGCCATGAAACTCATAAATTCAATCAACAATGACAGTGAGTCCTCTCCGGTTGTCATGCTAGGCTCATAGAAGGTGTGGGGAAGGAAGGAAATTGCCTACAACTAAGATGGAGCAAAGATACATCTTTGATGGAGCTGGGCCCATCAAACATACAAATTTTTTAAAATTTTGAGTTCCTCCAAGGAAAGTTCCAGGATCTAGTTAGCCTTAAAATGGGAATGGGAATAACAGTGGTCCTCCAGGCAAGTTGGAGTCCTGATATGTTTGGGATCTGTGTGGAAACTTAACATATGCTATTGAATTGATTTTCAGAAATACCCACCAAATGAAAAAATTCCTTTTGGCTAATCAGAAGTATTCAAGGGCACTTTTAATTCACCTTTACTCCCCTTGGCCCCCACCTCACATTTTAGGATATCCCACTATTTGGGGCCAGGCAAAAAATTCCTCTGATTTTTAATTTTATGTCCCTGAAAGGTACCTCTACTTTTAAAAACATTGACTTATAAGCCAACAAGGAGTCCAGGTGGTAAGCATTCACTACCTGTCCTCCTTGTTTGGTGCTCTATAATAAAGTCTTTTCTTCTTAGTGCAACTCTTGGCTTCAGGGCTTGGCCTTACTGTACAGGGTGAGCCACCCCCAGCTTGGTTTGGTAACGGGACAGTAGTATGAGAGAGACAGCCAGAGTTATAGAAGACCAAAGTCTTCCTACAAACCCTGCCAATCCGTGGTATGCATGAGCAGGAAATGTTGAAAGGAAGTGAGAAAATATGTTGCTGCCCAACCAAGTTCATTTGCCCTCTGCCCAAGAGGTAACCAATATCCAGAGATAGCAGGGCTTACATCAGAGAAAGAGTACTTGCATTTAGTGCTAGTGGGGAAACAGAAGAAATTTCTCAAATCTGCCTCCCTGAGAATTTGGAAAGCAAGGTTTTTAAAGACAGTTTGGTGGGACAGAAGATTAGGCAATCAAGATCAGCTAATTAACTGGGTTTGAGTGGCACTATCAGTCCCTCAGTATGGGACTATAGTCCAGGTGGGTCAACCAATCCACCAGGATGCAGGATCTGGAAGATATCTTAGAAACTATTCTTAGGTTTCACAAGAGTGATGTTATCCATAGAGAAAGCTAAGAAGCTTTATAACCACCAAGTATGTGACTCCAGAGTGGCAGACAGGTGGACAGTGGCTAATTAATGGCATGACTTTTAGCTGCCTGTGCTTTATTTTCAGCTATACCCTTGCCCCAGTTTTCACCTGGCAGCTTGACATAGTCTAATGTAGGGACCCACCCAAATAGAACGGACTTGCCCAAGTAGAACCGTCCCACCTAGGAAAGAGTGAATGCACCAATCCCTACCCCTCCAACCCTTTAAATCCTCATCCACATTAACCCAGGTGCTCACTCCTTTCTTGACCTCAGCCTGCCTGCTCGCACCCTGAAAATAAAGGCCACGTTGCTCACGCAGAACCTGAACTCCAATTTCCTTTTGTTCATACTTTCGCTCTTTGACCTCTCACAGCCCCTTGTTAACTTGTAAGTGCAGTTTTAAACACAGTGATAAATGGAAATGAGAGAGGTAAGCACAGGTGTAGGTGGTCCTAGCAGTCATGTCATTGTGAATTTATGTGCAATGCTATCAACTTATTATCAAGTAAACATGTTTAAGCCTGGAGAAGTTTATTAACATTAAACCATAAGATTGTCATTCCTCTTAACATCATTATGTAAGTGCTGGAGATAGGTAAAACAATAAGAATAGACAATTTTGATCTTCATTCAGGTATTAAAAAAAATACTTAGGTTGCCAACCAGAAAGGGAAGGCAAACCCCACAGCCCACGTGCTTCTGTTAAGGGATATGGGTGTTTATGTGTAAAGTAATCACTTTAATTTCAAACTGCATTGCTCCCTGACTATTTCCTGCTCTTTAGCAGGGGGTCTCCAGCCTGTTCAGAGGTAACAATACTCTAAACACTAAGAGGTATTTCCAAGTCTCTCCTAAAAGTGGCAGCACCAGAGCCCTCCTGCAGGTTTGGGCTCCCCTCGCCTACCATTATTCACGGGCAGGCGCCTCCACCATCTGCCTCCAGCTGTGTTGGCATAACAGAAAGTCAAATATGCTGCAACAAGCTCCAACCCTGAATTTGTTGTAAAAGCCACCATTTCTATTTCATTGGCTAGTAAACAATCTCATACTATTAGGATGGTTAATTATAAATAACAGTCTAGCCTCTTTTAATTGAAATCTACATTTATTTAGAGGCTTTTCATGAGACTAGAATTAAGAAACAGAAAGCATTAGGGATGAATGGAAATGGACCACACCATTCAAATAGAAAAACCTCAAAACCCATTAAAGTGCCCCTTAAAAGTAAAAATACTTTCCACTCTAACAGCATTTTTCCTCTGCAGTTCTCAAACTGCATCGCGAATGTTAACTCTTCTATCATTCCTGAGCAGAAGCAAATGGTTGTCAATGTTATTTTGCCAATACAATATATCTGCAGAAATGTGCATAACTGATGGTACATAAGCATATTTTGAAATAAATGAGGACTTCACAGAAATTCACTCATTCATTAAAAGAAAAATTATTGGTTGCCTAATATGTACAAGTAACTGAGCTAAATGCTATCAGGCAATAGTTCTGAAAATTTTTGACTTCAATAAATAGCAAGAAATATATTTTATATTACTGAAGCTGCCTTTACAAATTAATAATGGGGTGTGATATGAGAACTAGAGGAAGAACCTAACTTGAAGTAAGGCACAGGCCTAGCAGCTAAAGATAAAGGCACTAATGACCTACTATTCCCTGTCACCCTATTGCTACTCTGGAGTCACATACTTGGTGGCCATTAAGATTCTTAATTTGGGGGCAGTGCCTGTGGCTTAGTGGGTAGGGCACCAGCCCCATATACCAAGGGTGGCAGGTTCAAACCCAGCCCTGGCCAAACTGCAACAAAAAATAGCCAGGTGTTGTGGCGGGCACCTGTAGTCCCAGCTACTCAGGAGGCTGAGGCAAGAGAATTGCCTAAGCCCAGGAGTTGGAGGTTGCTGTGAGCTGTGTGACACCATGGCACTCTACTGAGGGTGATAAAGTGAGACTTGGTCTCTACAAAAAAAAAAGAAAAAAAAGACTCTTCATTTTGTCCATAAATAGCATCACCCTTGTGAAACCCAAGAAACTGATTCAACTGATTCTGCATTTCAGTGTATTGGTTGACCCACCCAGGGAGTGGCTGATAGCAAGGGACTGGTGGTTCCACCACAAATGCAGCCAATTGGCAGATCCTAATTGCCTCATCTTCTGAGCATCAAATGGTCCTTAAGAACTCTGTCTGACAAATTCTTGGGGAGGTGGATTTGAGAAATTTCTCCTATCGCCCTGTGGAATAAACTCTGTACTGTAACCCTGTCTTATTTGGGTATTATCTTCCTCTTGGGCAGCAGGAGATGATCCTGATTGTGTGGCAACATTATGACACAGCATATACATAGACACATATTCATATGACTTAGACAAAATTTCAGCAAAAGAATTTAACCTTAATAAGTGTATTACATTCTGAAATTATCTATTGTATTAATAACACTATTATAATATTTCATACAAAATTACCAACCCACTATATTAATTTTAATGCCCACTAATGTGTTGATATCTGCAATTTGGAAAACGATATTAAAAAGAACAAGATAAATCACATTCCATTTCCTTCCCCTTAAGTAATTAATGATCAAATAATAAAGATAAGACAAAAAAAAAAAGTACAAAGAGAAAATAACAATAGGAAGAAAAGAGACCTTAAAATGAGGGAGAAATTACAATACAACACAGAATGTTATAGGTGTCATTTGTTAAAGAATAGAAAGTTGAAAAATGGAAACATATCCCACTTGTTCAAGAGGAAGGTTTAATGGAGAAGCTAATGTTTATAATGGAACTTGAAAGCAGACTGTATTTTGAGATGAAGTTATACCAAAGGGTAGAAATGATAGTGCAGATGGAGCTCACAGCATGGGCCAAGACGGGCAGGTAAGCAGGCAAGGGGGAAGTGGGTTGAAGAAACAGTGAGTCATCCATTTTGGCTAGAGAATATTATATAGCCTGAAGTAACAAAAAAGAACTTAGAAATATAAATAAGACCTTGGAAATCAGGGGGTACATTATTTTAAAATTCAATAGTAGGTACAGAAGAAGCCAAAACGTTCCTTCCACCTGCCCCTCCATTCATCCATCCATCCAACTACAATGTATGAAGCAGCAACAGGCAAAACTCTATAAGCTACAAGAATAATGAGTAGAAAACAATCCTTTGCCCTTTACTTTATAGGAACAATATATTCCACACCCAAAATATAGCTGTAGGAGGCAGAAAATGCTACCTCCAAATATGTCTTTTTGGTATAAGGATTATATTGAGAAACTACACACACAGGGGAAGCTCTGAAAACAGAATAGAACTACCCCTTGGTAAGATAAATTTACATTTATAAAGGAAATCTCCATTCACAAGGTGTCTCTCTTTGTATAACAGGAAAAGAAGGATAACTCCAAGTCTACAGAGACTTCTCTTAATGAAGAAGACACCAATTTAAATCTACATAAAAGCTTATATTTGTTTAACATGATTTTTCTGGTCACCTCCTTATAAATTTCCTCCAACCCTTCTTGCTTTGTTTTAGTGGATAATGGTGTTTAAGCCAAAATTCAAAGTCATTTCTTTAAGATTTCCTTTTTTTTTAATGGGCACATGAGGTATACATGTTAATAAATGTCTGTTTTTCTCTTGTTAATCTGTCTTTTGCTACAGGGGTTTGTCCCAAGGAAAAACTATAAAAGGTAGAGAGACAATCATTTTTTCTCCCCCATATTTTTGTAAGAGGTATAAAACGGTTAAACAGTTAGCAATTACACAATGAGAAAGCCAGTTAAGAGAAGTACAGCTGTCCCTCTTTTTCACTGGGATCCCCCACTGGATGGCTGAAACTGTAGACAGCAACAAGCCTTCCATCTACTGTGTTGTTTTCCTATTCATACTTGCCTACAATAAAATTTAATTTACAATTTAGGCACTGTAAGAGATTAATAATAGTAATAAATAATAAAAAGGAACAATTATAAGAATATATTGTAATAAAAGTCAAGTGAATGTGGTCTGTGTCTCATAAAATATTTGAATCCAGACTTCAGTCGATCACAAGTAACTTAAACTGTAGAGATAGAAACCGTGGAAACTTGGTAACTATTACAATCTAGCAGCTTTTCGGAGAAGAACTTCCAAGCTGCAAAAGACTGAACACAAAGAGGCCAATCAGAAGATGAGAAAGGTTAATTGTCTGATGAGCTCAAAGGTACAGACTGACTGTTTCTATAGGTTTGTATGTTTTAGCTTTGCTGGTCAAATTCCTTTGTCTTCCTTTCATTGAGAAATTTGCATGGTTTGACAGTGAACCATATTCAAGGCCAGTTCAGCACTGCTGGCCTCTGATGTACTTACACAGCCATCTGCCCATCTTCTACCACTCATTTATTAATATAATATCATACATTTATGTATTTTTCGTCTGACAGTTTTCATTTTAATATTATTACAGCATCATTTTTGCCTGTCGTGAGTTCAGTCTCAGGTAGAGATAATATTCTCTTCTTGTCTGTTATTTTCCTTGTTTTTCTTCCCACCCCCACCACTGTTCATGGTGAATATTATTAACTCAGAACCTGGAGTATGAAATTTTTATACACATCTTTTTGTTGTTGTTTCAGCTCTAGCTCGCATTCCCATTGCATAAGGCTTTATCCAGGCAGCCGTATCTCCTATTTCCAAACCCATGTTACAGCAACCCATGTTTTTCTAGTACTATGGAAAAGGTAACCTTTTTTTATTAGCTGCATGATTTCTGTTTGAGGTGATTATTAGACACTTTTCTCTTTTTCAAAATTATTTTGTGATTTCTCTCTTCACATAAAACAAATACCTTCATGCCTTTTTACTTGGGGTAGTTGTATTAGGTCATAAAAGGGGCCACTTGGTATCAGAACAACCTCACATATTTGCCTAATAATCCCTTTTAAGTAATCTGGTCCATTCTTAATGGCTTTTTTTTTTTAAGCCAGTCATACACTTAGAATCAAAATTAGCATCTAAATGAGGATGTTTTAAAACGTATGCCTAGGGGTTGCCGGTTTCACCTTTTTTATAGTTTGCCGGGTTAAATTATGTAAAATAGAAATGGTATTTTAGTATTTAATGAGCTAATGCAGAACCTATTGAGACTGCCTCCCATCCCCCACTCTTCCCTTACACAGCCCACATAATGCGTTTTAAGGTATGAGAAATGGTTGTGAATTTTAAAACATGTGTTAGAATGCACAGATCCCTTTCCTTCTCAAAGACTACCCCATTTCAAAGCAAGGTATTACTAGGAAAAACGATGCACCTTGACAATCTGGATATATAATCAAACATTTTCATGTGCTGCTGTTGTGTACAATAGAATTAATTAATTCAGCGTTTAATTTTTCCAGAAAAATTTATTAGAGTTTACATAATGTTACACTTCCAATTCAATTAACAAGGTGTATTTCATGAGTTAATTGAGCAATGATGATATAAACAGAAAAAAATGAAACAGCCATCTTAAAACTCCAAAGAATGGCAAAAAAAATTGTACGAAGAGAAGTTACAAATTTTATTAAGAAAGGCATAATACGTCAGGGGTAATAATTACAGGCCAGTGTATTTTAACTGTACGTCACAAATATTTCCAGAAAATTAAATCTATTATCTGATAGATGGGTCCCACAAGAGAAAGAGGAGCTCCATGGTTTACGTTGTTTATTAAAAGATGACACCAAATGACCCGGACTGTGCCATAGAAGAGGGAAGAAAGGAATAAGCAGATAACCGATAAACTGTTTCTTTCTGTAATCCCACAGCTCCTCTTTGATAGTGTAGAAAATTGAACTAGAAAAAAAATGTTTTTTTGAGACCGTCTCACTCTGTTGCCCTGAGTAGAGTGCATGGTGTCAACATAGCTCACAGCAACCTCAAACACTTGGGCTCAAGAGAGCCTCCTGCCTCAGTTTTCCAAGCAGCTGGGACTACAGGTGCCCTCCACAACATCTAGCGTATTTTTTAATTTTTTTAGTAGAGATGGGTCTCCCTCTTGCTCAGGCTGGTCTTGAACTTGTGAGTTCAAGCAGTCCTCTTGCCTCAGCCTCTAAGAAGACTAGGATTACAGGTGTAAGCCACTGTGACTAGCAATGAAGTGGAATTTCAATGTGGAATTCCATAACAATTATTATGGCCATTATCCTTATAGGTTTAAATACTAAAGCATTCTAAAGTGGAAAAAATGTGTATCAAAACAAGAGTTTTGCTCGTGATGAAGGTCTAAACCACCAATAGCATTAGATGGAATTCAAAGCTCTGAGATCTATAATGCTTAACTTCCACTTCTCCCGTTTCCCGGGCCCTTTTTATTCTGTCATTCATCCCCTCAGCTTTTTTCTTCACTTTATGGGATACATCCTACTTCTCATTTAATGACTTTGTGTTTTGCTGAGTGGAAAGCTAAAGCAAATGAGGACATATTCATGGGGAAGTCACACTTCACCTCTCCTTTCTAAAAATTTTAATTTTAAATATTTTTTATCTTATAATATTTTCAGTATATGATTAAATCAAACAAAAAAAAGACAAAAATATGCAGCCACGTGTAAGTAAGAAGCAAGATTTTCTATTTTGTCTATGCCCCTAATTCTTTAGTGGTGGCTACTGATAGTATTTTGGTACCTATTTTATGTCTATACAAACATTCTCGTGTATACTTAAGTGTATGTAATTATTTTTTATATAACATTATTTAGTTCTCTGTTAACAGATATTTAAGGAGGCTCCAATATTATGCTATTACAAAAACATTCTAATTATCATCTTTTAATTTAAATATATGCTATGTCAAATATGAAATATTTAATGTTACAACTCTAATTTTGCTATCTTTTTCCCAGATTGGCCTCCAAAAAGCTTGAACCTATCATTGGATAGGAAGTCATCCTCTCTAAAATAATTTAAAGAGGTTTATTCTGAGCCAAATTTGAGGACTGTGGCCTAGAGCCACCCCCCCAAAACATCAAGCAAGTGGTCATGTTGTAGTGGGGTTCCAGTTTGATTTTTACATTTCAGGGAGACAGGACATGGAAGGCGTACACAGGATTGCACAAAAACAGGACATCTCGAAGAGGAGGCCCATAGGCTACAGCTGGGCTTAAAGATTCTTTAGCTGACAATTGGTTGAAAGAGTTACACACAGTCTAATAGATCAGGCGCCTGCGGAAAGGAATCCTGAGCTAAGGTAAGGGTCTGTTTATCAGAGACAAGCTACAGGATGTATGCTCAGACTAAAGGAATTTGTTGTGTATTGAGGACCTGCATTCTACCCTCCTGAGGCTCAGGCTTGTAAGTGAAGGGCACAATGACGCAGTCTGATCTCTTCTCTCATTGGACTAGCAACTCAGTTTTATGGGATCCCCCTTGGCCAAAAGGGGGTCTAATCAGTCAGCTGCTGGGAGAGCCTTCACATTTTATTTTAGTTCACAAACCAATGCACCAAATGTGTGTGAAACATTTCATCTCCACCAAGAGAAAATTGGTATTAATTTATAATTTTTTTATTTTTTGTCAATCTAATATTTGGAAAATATTTATTGCTATCTTAACTAATGTTTTATTAACGAAGCTTGGCATTATGTCTTTTTGTGTTTACTTTTACTTGTATTTTTTTAACAGTCTTATGTAGCCCTTCAGCCCATGTTGTTAGTTTCTTATCATATGTGAGAAACCTTATATATAATGTACACTGCCATTTGTGTGGTCAACATTATTATAGAGGGTTGTTTGCTTTTGATTTTTTCTGTTATTTTTATAGGGTCAAATTTAGTAAATATCTTTGCACTTATGATTTTTATTTTTATATCATGCTTATAAAGGTTTACCTTGACATAGTATTTTAATTTTCATTAGAATAACTACATCCTTAGGACCCCCATTTTAGCACTTCTTCTGTAAGACTAACAGATTATAATATAATTATCTATTCCTATGAGTGAACTGTAAGTTCCAAGAGGGCAGGAATTGTGTCATGTTCATTTTTATATTCTGGTTAGCAAGAAAGCCAAAATATCATCATTTTACATGATGGTAGCTAGTAAAATGAATAAGTAAATGAACTTAAATGAACAAACGAATAAGATTTGAAATTTAGTACCAACCATAATCACCTTGAAATGAACTAATACCCCTGTTATGGAATTAAATGTATTCATTTACAAAATCATAAATTCTTAATTCCTAGAGTTCACCATTGTTGAAAGAATAAATTTAGAATTATATACATGTGTATATATATTTTATATATATATATATATATATATATATATATTTTTTTTTTTTAATAGAGACAAGGATTTCATGATGTTTCCTAGCCTGGTCTTAAATTCCTGGCCTCAAGCAATCCTCCAGTGTTGATGGGATTTTAGGTATGTGCCATAGTGCCAGCTTGCATTTGCTTATTTGAACATGATTTGAACACTTGCCTGCCTGTGAATGCTGAGACTCAACTACTTGTTAACAAGAGTAGGTTACAGTTTGTTTACGCTTCCCATTATGTTATAGTTCTCTATGTATGGGAAAACTTTTAGGCCAAACTTAAAATATGTTAGTTTTAGGTTAAACTTAATTTAACATCATTGTGAAATAATCATTTTCTATACTATATTTTTTTAAATTTCTAATTAAATCTTTTTTATATCTCTAATTTTAATTTTTATTTGCTTGTTTCTTTCTTTCTTTTTTTCTTTTTTAGAGACAGGTTCTGACTCTGTCACCCAGCCTGAGCTCAGTGGTACTAACATAGTTCCCTAAAACTTTGAATTCCCAGGCACAAGTGATCCTTCCACTTCAGTCTGAACCTCTAGAAATATAGGTACAAACCACCAGATCTGAATCACCTTTTGTAAAGACAGACTCTCACTTTGTTGCCCAGGCTAGCCTTGAACCCCTGGCCTGAAGAGATCATCTTGCATTGGCTTCCTAAAGTGGTGGGATTACAAGTGTGAGTCACCATATCCAGCCTGCTTCTTTTTACACTGCAATTGTTTTTCTCATTTTATAAATTGTGGAATCTTACACTCTATTTCTCTTTATTTCAGGAGGGAATAATATCTTATTAGTCAACTAGAAAGTGGCAGAACTTGAACTGGCTTTAAAAGAATGGTGAATGCTGGCTTGGCGCCCATAGCACAGTGATTATGGTGCCAGCCACATGCACCGAGGCTGGCGGGTTCAAGCCTGGCCTGGGCGTGCCAAACCACAATGACAACTGCAACAAAAAAATAGCCAGATGTTGTGGCTGGCACCTGTAGTCCCAGCTACTTGGGAAGCTGAGGTAAGAGAATCACTTAAACCCAAGAGTTTGAGGTCGCTGTGAGCAGTGACGCAACAGCATTCTACAGAGGGTAACATAATGAGACTCTGTCTCAAAGGAAAAAAAAAATAAAAGGAATGGCTATGTCCTAATTAATGTAATCCTCCCTAGAACATTTAAATGTGGGACTTGGGCACAATAGGAAGCAAGCAGAGGAAACCATCAGGACGCTCCATTCCTTTGCTGCCAATTCATTCCCACACTGCGTTATTCACAAGACCAGAAACATGGCCATTTCCAAGTGTGAGCTTCAATATTCAATATTCTCATCAGCCAGAGGAAGAAGGAATTTGTCTTCTAGATTTGTGTTAAAAAAAAAAAAGGCAAAACAAAAACCAAACTACATTATTAATTAGTCAGGCACATGTCAGGTAGACACTACTTGGAACAGTCACTGAAGCAATGGAGATTAGAAACAGTGAGTGGGTGATTACGGGCCCCATGTCCACTAAGGAACACATCTTGTTAAGGAAAATAATATTTCAGGAGTGTCTTGGTTAAAATCTCTGGAACTTAGGTGAGACATCTCTAGGCCTTAACATTTCTGAACCTCAGTTTCCACATCTATCAGTGAGGATAATAATAGTGAATAACTTAAGTGGATGTCATTAAAATTCAGTGATATAAGTAAAGTGCTTAGCAGATTATTGTTCACTTCAGCTTAGCTGTCATCATCCTCAACTGCATCCTTATTACCAACTCTGTCAATAATCTGAAAAATGTTTTAGAAATAGGAGAATATCTGTCAAAAGAAAAATCATTGAGAAAATAAAAAGAATAAAGTGGTAACCATTCTGATTAAAAATAGAGTAGATTCCAAGATACAAATATACATATACTTCGGATACTACCGAAAGTAATGTCAATGGTTATAAATCATTAGTTCCTTACCACTGTGCCAATGGCTTTACACCATGTATATATCATCTCGTTTAATCTCAAAACCCTAAGAAGCTCTGGTTTTACAAGTAAAGATACCAAACATCAGAGAGATGAATGTTTTATCAGGGGTACTAAGGAAATAAAGTTAAATCAAGAAGAATATGCATAGTTAGTTGTATTCATTGAATGTAAATCTAGGGAAAAGTGTGCACTAAATCTGAATCCACTCTCAGCAGCTCTGTGGACATAAACAAATCATGCAAATTTTCTGAGATTGTAGGTCCACATTTGTAATATCAAAACAATGCTAAATTCTACTTGGAGACACAAGTGTAATACTGTTAGTAGTTGACACACTCCCAACTCCATCCTGCACAAGAAACTGGAAGAATATTTTTTGCCCTTGTGTTTCTAGGTTTGGGATTCATTTCTGACATGAAATCATGGCCAGAGAGAAACACACAGGCATTAGGATGGGCTGAAGTAAAAAATAATAAGAATAATAAAACACAGAGATAATGTGGCAAGAAAAAGCCATGAATTTATAGAAATCATGAGTCAAAGGGAAGCATGATGTTCAGAGAGACACTGAAACAAGCTTATAGAAGAGTCTACCTTCCTCATCACAATTATCAAGAAGAAACAAAAATCGCTTTACATGTACTGTCAAAGTACATTAAATGAACTATGTAAATTTTGAAATCTAAGTTCTCTGTGACTTCTGCTTGCAATGTTAATATGGCTTCCTTTTCATTATTTCCCTATCAGTTTTTATGCTCACCATTACAGCTGAAGTAACCTGACCATATTTCTGTGCATTGAAACCACAAAGTCCAACAAGCAGCCCTATGTGCCTCAAATGAGGATAAATTCAAATATGACAATATTTTCAAAATATTAAAACTATAGAAAACAGAGCATTTTATAGTAAATGGATATAGCAATTACATGTGTCTGAAGAGATCAAACTTCAGTGGTAATGAAGAATTATGTAAAAAAAAAAACTAAATTTTTTCTATTTATGATTATGTAAAGATAAATATGTATTAGAAAGTCATTTTTAATGTTCTGATTTCTTCCAGAGTTCTAATGTGGACAACTGTTAGAATATGTTGAAAGAAACACAGGAAGGAAGGACATAAGGAAGGGAGGGAGGGGAAAAAGTTACATAGCAGAACAATTTTCCTTCAAATATCTCAGTTTCTTCCTAGTGTTCTTTGAGAATTGATTGAAGCTTCTTCACTTAGAATACTTAGAGCTGCTCTGGACAAAATCATTAAAAGATGCTAAAGGGAACTAGCCAGTACTATCCTGGTATGGAAGAGTTGAATGCAAATCCTTTCATCTTTATTTAGACTCTTCTCTAATATATTTCCTTTCTGAGAAAGAATTTATCTTCATCCAACAACATGCTGGGGAAAATGGCAATACCAAACTATATCGTAATGCAATAATCTATGTAATTAAATTATTTCATGGATCAATAGGAATGTGCAAATTGTGAAAAACTGTGAAATGTAATAATGTGTCTGACATTATAATTTCAGACGGCTTATTTATTCTTCAAGGGCTTCATACATTGATGCTCATTTGATTTCCCTGAACAAAGAAAGGCTTCCTGGTCTGCTTTGGTTCTTCATTCCTTAGACTAACATATGTAGAAAGCATATTCTATGTAAGGCATTGTGTTAAGTGCTTTAGGGGGTAAAGGGAAAAATGTCTCTGACTGTCAGGGAATTTAAGACAGACAGGGTGGCCTTGTGGTGTAAAGGAGAGGAATCCGGGAACACGCAGAAAGAGTTCAAATTCCATCTCTGCCAGCTGGGTAACTGGTTCTTTATGTGCAAAATCAGGATAAAAATGTCTTTCTGATGTGCTTGTTATGAGAATGTGGAGATACTATACATAAAGTGCCTAGCAAAATACCAGTATTCAGTCAATCAGTATAACTTTCCTTCCTTCTTAGAGAAGCAAAAACTATAATCAGGGTAATATGTGCTGAATATATAAACCAATTACATAGAGAATAATGTGAGAATTTGCTATGTATTTTTAATACAGTAGTTGTCAACTGGTTGGATGAGACAGATATTAAAAACATCTGGGAACGGCCAGGTGCAGTGGCTCATGCCTATAATCCTGGTCCTCTGGGAATACAAGGCAGGAGGGTCCCTTTGAGCTCAGGTTTTCTTTTCTTTTCTTTTTTTTTTTGAGACAGAGCCTCAAGCTGTCACCCTGGATAGAGTGCTGTGGCATCACAGCTCACAGCAACCTCCAACTCCTGGGCTCAAGCGAGTCTCTTGCCTCTGCCTCCCATGTAGCTGGGACTACAGGCACCTGCCACAACGCCTGGCCATTTTTTGGTTGCAACCTTCATTGTTTGGCGACCCGAGCTGAATTTGAACCCACCAGCTCAGGTGTACGTGGCTGGCGCCTTAGCCCGCTGAGCCACAGGCGCTGAGCTCAGGTTTTCAAGACCAGATTGAGCAAGAGCAAGACCTAATCTCTACTAAAAGTAGAAAAATTAGCAGGGTGTTGGAGTGGGCATCTGCAATCTCAGCTACTCGGGAGGCTGAAGCAGGAGAACTGCTTGACTCTAGGAGTTTGAAGTTGCTGTGAACTAGGCTGACAACACACCACGGAGTTTCTATCTCACTTCTGGATAACAGAGTGAGAGTCTGTCTCAAAACAAAAAAGGAGAGAGAAAGAGAGAGAGACAGAAGGAAGGAGGGAAAGAAGGAATGAGGGGAGGGAGGGAGGAAGGGAGGGAGGGAGGGAAGGAAGGAAGGGAGGGAGGGAGGGAGGGACGAAGGAAGGAAGGAAGGGAGGAAGAAAGGAAGGAAGGGAGGGAAGAAGGGAGGGAGGAAGGAAGGAAGGAAGGAAGGGAAGGAAGGAAGGAAGGAAGGAAGCAAAGAAGGAAGAAGGGTAGGACGGGGGGAAGGCAGGATGGTCAGGAAGGTCGGGAGGAAAGGAAGGTA